>CM060313.1:93836477-93838977 GCA_030674185.1 Monoplex corrugatus | reverse complement strand
TGCCAGTAATAATATGGAATCTGCCAGTAATAATAGGGAATCTGTCAGTAATAATACGGAATCTGCCAGTAATAATATGGAATCTGTCAGTAATGATACGGAATCTGCCAGTAATAATAGGGAATCTGTCAGTAATAATATGGAATCTGCCAGTAATAATAGGGAATCTGTCAGTAATAATATGGAATCTGCCAGTAATAATAGGGAATCTGTCAGTAATAATAGGGAATCTGCCAGTAATAATAGGGAATCTGTCAGTAATAATAGGGAATCTGCCCGTAATAATAGGGAATCTGTCAGTAATAATACGGAATCTGCCAGTAATAATAGGGAATCTGTCAGTAATAATACAGAATCTGCCAGTAATAATACGGAATCTGTCAGAAATGATACGTAATCTGCCAGTAATAATATGGAATCTGTCAGTAATGATACGGAATCTGCCAGTAATGATATGGAATCTGCCAGTAATAATATGGAATCTCCCGTAATAGTATGGAATATACTCGTAATGATACGGAATCCACCAGTAATAATATGGAATCTGCCAGTAATAACACGGAATCTGCCATTACTGATATGGAATACTTTGTTGGAGTGCAAGTAGAACTTACAAGGTCGGCGAATCTCTGGCTATAAAGATAAAGGCTGTACAGGAAGACAAACACGACAGACAGAGAAACAGACAAAAACAGATTATAAGTGTGCGCTTACGTGAGAGTATACTCACCAGAGAACCGAGTGCGTATATACAGTTGATGACCTGCCAGGAAATGAAACCACTATTATCTAAGACAGACAACAATAAGTAAACAAACCTAATGATCAAACCATTTTTATTAATCTCCTTTTCTTTTTGATATCATGTGGCTGCAACAACAAAAATGTTCTTCAAGATGGAACTGAAAACGTAAATGTACAAGTGCATGGAAAGCTGTATCATCCTACAGAGAGAGAGAAGAAGAAAAAATGAAAAGGGTGCTTTGTGTACCTGCATGTTGACAGGTCCATAAAAAATGGAAAGTTTTGTTTTTGTTTGTTTGTTTGTTGTTGTTTGTTTGTTTAATTGTTTGTTCGTTCATTTGTTTGTTTGTTTGTTTGTTTGTTTGTTTCTTTGTTTGTTTGTTTGTTTGTTTTACAAAATGCACAAAATGAAAGATACAAATGGTTTCAAGTTCGAATTATGTGCTGAATACTTGTGCCAAATTATTTTGAAAGAAACTGAAATTGTTAATGGTAATCTATGTAATTCGGTAAGGAACATAAAGATGATATTGAGCATGTTTTATAACGGTGTCACCATACCATGAGTTTTGCCACACCTTTGAAACATTGTTGAACGAGGATGTCCTCTGTCTTGTAACATGAAACCAATCAATTGTTTTAAAACAAAGAGTTGAAATACAGGCAGAGAACAAAAGAACGTAACGCTAAAATTAAATTTCAGGAAGATTGATTGTTTAATCCTACTTTTGTCCATTCCTCCATTGCCATTTGACTACGTTTTCTCTGTAATGTAGCTTTTTTTCACATTGACTTTACATATTACAAACAACACATTACATTGTAAACACATACACAAAAGCCATGCGTCTACTTTCAGATATATTATTATCATGTGTCGTGCCGCATGGCGCTGCGATCATTGCCCTCCATGCGAATCTGTCTTTGTCGCTGCAAGTACATCTCCCACCCTCTCTCTCTTCAGATATGTATCTACATTTCACTACACACAAACGACGGATTGTCCCACTGATTCGATGGATGGATACACACACTGGTCCTTTTTCGTCTGGTATGGATCCTTATATAGGATACAAGACATCCTGGAGGCACATGTTCTTTCACAGACGCTGCATGAGAAGTCTCGCAGCCTTGGATTCCACCAGTTCCCCTTCTGTTTGACAGCAACTGTTCTGCGCCTTTTCAATGTGATTGTGCCCTGTGCGCACTGCTGTCCCAGCTTCCTCTCTTGCAGGCAGTGTCTTCCCAGTTAATAACGTTGATGCCACAGCTGATGACGTTGGCCTTCAGAGCATCCTTGTATCGCTTTCATGGTCTTCCCTGGTCATGGTTGTTTCAGCTCTCCCTGTAGAAGCATTTTCGAGATGCGGATGTCTTTCATACGGATAATCTACCCTGTTCAGTCAAGATGGCCTTTGATGACTAGAAATTCTATGCTTTGAAAGCCACACCTTTTCAGAACTTAGTTTTGATATTCGATCCTGCCACGTACTGTTGTAGATCTCGCTCAGACGTATGTGGTGAAACCGCTCAAGGAGTGTGTTGAATGTACCGTCGGTATGTAATCCAGATCTCACAGCATCACAGCGCTTAAAGCTTTTACTTTGTACACAGCAGTCTTTTTCGGGAACCTCATGCCACGGTCCTGTCCAAAACTCTTGGCAACCTTTCGAAGGCAGAGCTAATCTTGGAGAAGCATAGCGCTAACTCAGCATCAAGAGGTCCATCACTGCTCACTGTGCTGTCTAAGTAACAG
>CM060313.1:93823977-93833977 GCA_030674185.1 Monoplex corrugatus | reverse complement strand
TGACTCAGGATACGAAATATTCCACGCACGTTCATATTTAATGTTGTATTACCATGGCAAAGTAGGGATGTCACTTGCATTGATATGAAATGGATCAATAGAGGAAATATTCCGGGAATATTCATATTTAATGTGTCCCGTGGCGACGAAAGGGATGTCACACTGTTACCATTTTCTCGTGCTCAGCGCCACGTAGAGAAGTTCTCTATTCTTTCTTTCTTTTTGTTTTTTTAAGCGTTGTGCATTTAGTCTTTCTTTTCTTTTGTAAACGCTTGACAAAGGTCAGTTGTCTGGAAAATGTCCGCCCGTTCTGTTTTGTTATATCAAACTCGCGTTCTGATTCTATGTGTGTGTTTTTCTGGTTCCTGTTTGTTTGGAAGTTGGCAGTCATTATGATTGTGAACACAAAAAGAGTGAAAAACAAAATAAAAAGCACTGTCAGACAAAAGACACAAATGTATATATTGCTGTGAAGAGAAATGTTACTGGCACTCATACGAAATGGCTCGGAAGAGGAAATAATTCCGGCACAATCGGGGAGAAAATATTGGACAGACTTGTAGGGTGGCTGAGGACAGAGAGGTTGGAAGATGTGCTTGCGGCAACAAGGGATAGGTACATATGGAGGGCCATGATCGCCAACGCCATGCGGCAGGGCACATGATGATGATGAATCATATTCAATGTTGTGTTACCATGACGAAGGAGAGATCCACTTGATAGCAAATGGTCCCTGTTGGATACTTCATTTAGCATTTATGTTTTTCTATTTTATATCACGAAACAAAAATAAGATTAATGAAGAAGATTAGGAAAAGACAAGCGACATCTATAGGACATTTTATGAAGCAAGAGAAATTAGAGCACCCAGTAACAACAGGAAAGCCAGAGGGAAAAAGAGCACCAGGTAGATCCAGGGAGAAAATAATGGACGGACTTGTGGAAAGGACGAAGACAGACAGGGTGGGATTTACAGAGACACAAGATAGATTTATATGAAGGACCGTGATGGCCAACGCCATGCGGCAGGGCACATGATGATGGTGATGATATCGTTTATGTACCTTTCATTTAAACAAGATAACACCTGGTCGTTATTGTTATTGTTATTGTTGTTTAAAGCCCAGCCGACTGCGTAGAGCCATATCAAGGCTATAAACATTCCAATACACACACAATACTTCAACAGGAAAAAAGAACAGAAAAGTAAGTACATATATCACTGCATTCGCCCACATAATCTAAAGAGATGCCTCTGGTGTTGACCACTTCCGCCCAATTCATCACATACGGGATTTGAAAAACGCACCTGAATACACAATTTAAACATAAATAAGGACAATAAAGCATATATAAAACAGGCCTAAAGTACCTAAAATTGCTTTCGCATATCTCATTTCCTTTGAGCTAAAAATGCACTTGATACATGTACCAAATTATCAATCCTAAGAGAAGGTATATAAGACTTTATCGAACACATACAAGTGAATGGACCAGTAAGGCAGAAAGTGATAGGAAGATATGACAGAAAGCCTGATCAGGAAGTATCTCTCTGTCGAAACAACTGCAAAACTCGTTCTCTCCTTCATAATGTCTCGCATTGACTATTGCAATTCACTCCTGTCTGGTCTTCCTGCCTCCACCATTCACATCCTACAGCGCATTCAAAACAATGCTGTACGCCTTGTACTCAAAAAGAAAAAAGCTGACCACATATCTCCTCTCCTGGCACAACTTCACTGGCTCCCTGTATCAAAGCGCATACAGTACAAACTAGACACCATGTGCTACAAAAGCCTCAATAACGCAGCCCCCGATTACCTGTCAAGCCTACTTGAGATCTATGTTCCCTCACGTACCCTCCGCTCTGCCTCCGATCCTCTGACTTTTCGCTTTCCACGCACTAAGCTCAATACCTATGGTCCACGAGCCTTCTCTGTTTCTGGTCCACTCTCCTGGAACAAACTTCCTCTCTCAGTCCGTCAGCAACCTACTTTTGCCTCCTTCAAGTCCGCTCTCAAAACTCACCTTTTCTCCTCTGCATAAAATCCTAACCTCACTCAACCCCCCTCTGCAGCCTGTCTCCGCTCGGAGGGGAATCACTTTGTTTTAATATATAATTGTATATGATGTGCTCTCTGTGGTTTTCCATTGGTTTTATTCTTGCTTTTATTGCTTTTATTCTTTTCTCCCCATTTGTGGCCATGCATGTGTGTGTGTGTGTGTGTGTGTGTGGTGTGTGTGTGTGTGTGTGTGTGTGTGTGTGTGTGTGTGTGTGTGTGTGGTGTGTGTGTGTGTGTGTGCGTGCGTGCGTGCGTGTGTGCGTGTGTGTCTTTTCGGCGCTTGGATTTGATTTTGTCGAGATTTGCGCTATATAAATATTGTAATTATTATGTATGCATGTGCGTACGTATGTATGTATGTATGTATGTATGTATACGCTTAGATTTATGTATGTATGTATGTATGCATGTATACGCTCAGCTTAGATTTATGTATGTAAGTATGTAAGCATGTATGTATGCATGTATACGCTCATATGTATGTAGGTATGTGTGCATGTATACGCTCAGCGCTTAGATTTGATTTTGTCAAGATTTTGCGCTATATAAATAAAATATATTATTATTATTATTATTAGAAAGCAAAGGAGGATGGAAGAAACAAAGAGAATGACAGAAAAGAGGAAATGTCTAGCACAGGATTTCCAGAAGGCGGGGATACCATTCAAACTGAAAGAGCCCCCAGCATCCCCACGGGGGAAACATCTGATCTAAATGTATTTTGCTCACATTTATAGAAGTCATTTTAGCAGACAGTACGCCCGTATAATGAAATCAATGACAATTGGCGCGGTTGAGAAGTGGGTAAACGGTGGACTTCCAAGGTCCTGGGTTCGATCCGTCTAGACACCTCCACCTGGTGGGTATAGGGTGAAAATGTTTCCTATCTCCCTGGTCAGTGTGTGTGCAGACTTGCCAGAGCCTAAACCGCCTTCGTGTGTACACACATGCAGAATGGCAAATATGCACGTTAAAGATCCCGAAAGTCATGTCAGTGGCTGGCTTACAGAAATATGAACTTCACAAAAACACCCAGCATGCACGCCGGGTGAAGGCAGAGTATATATACACTGTGCAACAATATACTGCCTGCATAGTGTGGACAAACCAATGCCATACACGTATCCAAGAAAACTCGGAACGTTGAAAAGATAGCAAGCAAGCAAACAAACAAACACACAAAAAACCAATGTCATCATCAATTTTTATCATATAATTAACACAACAAGAAGGGGATTTTTTCAGAATATTTTTAAACTGTTTTCCTTTTTAGATCCATTGAACAGATTTTCGAAATTATTGCTCAAGTGCTTAACTTTGTCACTCCTCCAGAAATACATAATGTAGCATTTGTTTGTGGCAACGATGATGTACGGTTTTTCTTTGCATTGAAATCCTCACCCAGACGATTTATAAGCATCATGTTGTTGACATTTAAAATGTCATTTCTGACGAGTTGCTCTATATTTTGTCTGGGGTGGTTTCTGTTTTTTGTTGTTGTTGTTGTTGTTTATTTCCTTTTCTTTATCTTTTTGCAGATTATGCTCCCCGCATGGCGTTGGTGATCATGGCCCTCCAGACGAATCTATCCCCTGTCGCTGCAACTACATCTCCCACCCTCCTGTCTTCAGCCACCCTGCAAGTCCGTCCAATATTTTCTTTCTAGGTGTACTTGGAGCTCTTTTTCACTCTAGTTTTCCTGTTGTGACTAGGTGCTCTAATTTTTCTTGCCTAATAAAATGTTTTACAAATGTTGGATACTTGTCTTTTCCTTATCATCTTTATTCATGTTCTTCTTGTGTCTGCCTCCTTCAAGATTGTCTCGTTTGTTTTCTTTGCTCTCCATGGAACTCTCAACATTCTTCTTAGAAACCACATTTCAGTTGCCTCAATCTTGTTCTGACTTTGGGTGTTGACTGTCCACACTTCACATCCATACAACACTATCGGTTCTACATAATACTCGAGAAGTCTCTTCCTGATGTTAATTGATAGGCATTTGTTGAAAAGAACGCTTTTCGTCTTCTTGAATGCTGTTTTAGCTTGGCCGATTCTGCTGGATATTTCTGATTTTCCATGTCATAGATACATAGATACATAAATACATAAGGCTTTTCCATATAATATATGTTCTACGGCGGAATGACTTAAAATCTAGACATCATAAACTATAGATTGTTACAAAAACAATACGAGCGTTAATATACATTGACTGCATCGGCAAAAACAAAAAGCCCATATACAGAACGAAAACGACAGAGAAAATGGGGTAGGGGAGGGGGAGGGGGAGCTGTGTGGGAGTACAAAAGAAGCAGAACAAACATAGATCTCGGAGGGGAAAAAACAATGAAAAGTGGGCACAGGAAGCACTAATAGAATGGAAAAACAAAAAAGAAAACAGTAGTGGTCCATATATTGCGTGCAAAGGAGTTTCATAAAAAAAAAAAGCCAACATGCATGTACATATAATTATATGTACACACAACACAATACACAACATATAACACAACACAACACAACACAACACAACACACACACACACACACACACACACACACACACACACACACACACACACACACACACACACACACACACACACACACACACACACACAGTGTTTTTTCGTCGGTTTCTATGGTGAATAGACTTACCGTGTATACGGCGCGTGCTTCATACAGCTCTTTGACGTGAAAGGTATCAATGGTCTGCATTCCGTACTCAATGCACGCTTTCACAAACAGTTCAGCGTTTTCCATCTGAAGAGTAAGTTCTCTCAGTCATTTATTTATGATTGTCTTACCATCTCTCTCTCTCTCTCTCTCTCTCTCTCTCTCTCTCTCTCCTCTCTCTCTCTCTCTCTCTCTCTCTCTCTCTCATTTATTTACGATTCTCTTACCACCACCACCCTCTCTCTCTCTCTCTCCCCTCTCTCTCTCTCCCTGTCACAGACACAGACACAGACACATACACACACACAAACACATACACACGTGCACACACACTGAAACTACCTCTGCACATATTAAACATTACGCACTCTATGCTATGTGTATGGTGATCATGGCACAAGCCTTAAGTCTGCACATACATGTAAACTCAAGAGCTTGCCAGGACCTGAGGCCCTACCTAGCCAATGTTTTACATAGTCTATATTATATACTGGTACTGTATCAGCCTATCATTGTAATGATCTTGGTTACATGTAAATGACATGTGTATCGGTGTATTTTATCTTCAAAAAAAAGAAGGGGGAACATATTCAGCTGAGCGCAGCTATGCCGTGATACATTTTGTGTTCTTTATTGATTCCAATACGTGAACAACAATAGCTGTGACAGAAATGCCCATCTGATCTGAGGGATCCGCGCACTCTTTCGCACTTCTTACTTCAGTGCATCTAGACCTTCCATTGTTGATACCATACTTGTGTTCCTCCACCAATAAGATTCCACTACTGATCATGTGACATTGTATAACTTGACCCCGCACCTGTCCACCATCAAACTGATACCCTTGACTCCACACCCTGTCCACCAACTGCAAAAACTTAACCCTGACTCCCCGCGTTCTATCCACCATCTGCAAAAACTTAACCCTTTGACTCCAGCACCCTATCCACCAACTGCAAAAACTTAACCCTCTGACTCCCGCGTTCTATCCACCATCTGCAAAAACTTAACTGACTCCCTCGCCAGGAAGCTGGTGTTTAGGGTGAGGGAATCAAAGGGTTAAACTTTGCTTTGCTAGCATGGTTGACAAAGCAGGATGCTGGTGGACAGGGTGCGGGAGTCAAAGGATAATTATTCATGTGTGTATACTTTATGACCTTAGGCATGTGCATCTATACGGTTAGACGCTATCAGTATGTATTTACATTTGTACGTGTGTGAATGTGTTTATTATGACGTGTGTGCGTGTGGTGATTTATCAGTGCTTTTGTACATATTACACTCTGTGTCTTGTAAATGTGTACTGCGCAGTGATTCTAAATGAGGTTGAAAGGCAGTGCTATATGAGAATAATTTATTATCATTCTAAAAATTAAAATAGAACAGTTAGTGCTATATGAGAATAATTTATTATCATTCTAAAAATCAAAATAGAACAGATGAGTTTGTTTTTTTTTACTTACCCCATACACCGCAACACACACAATTAATTGATAATGGAAAGGTTTCAAGGCTTTTTGTAAATCAAAACATGATTTAAATAAACAAATGCAATACGCTTGATTTTTCACACCACACACACACACACACACACACACACACCACACACACACACACACACACACACACACACACACAACACACACATAACACACACGCACACACAGACACACACATACACACATACTACACACACACCCACACACATACACACACACAACACACACACACACACACACACACACACACACACACACACACACACACAACCACACACACACACACATTACTTCCCATCCATTGCCCATTCTCCCCTCTGCCTCATTTCCCAACATTCACACACAAAGTATACGCCCAACTGCTCTGCACGGATTAATACTAAAAAGATAACACGTAGACCACAGACCAAAAAGTGATTTATAATAATAATAATAATAATATATTTTATTTATATAGCGCAAAATCTTGATAAAATCAAATCTAAGCGCTGATTTAAAAGAGAAATCATCATAGACATGTTGAATGGATTCAGAACACTACAGTATAATTATTATACCTATCATTGTTAAATACCTGTACAGCTGAGGGAGTGAATGATCTATTATTCATATTGTTGTTCTTGCTCGTAGAATTCTGAATCATCCACTTCTCTCTACACATCTGATGTCAAAATCCAGATATGAAAAATGTGTCCTGATCAGTTAAAATTGCCTTCAGTCTGTCTTTCACTTTCTCATTGAAGTAGTCTTCGAAAAATATCTATAATCCCTCCAGCTTTTTTCTGTATCCTTTTAAGTTTACTTTTATCACGGTCAGAAAACTTCACTTTTATCACGGGTTCGGTGTGTTCCCACTTCAGCACACAGCACGAAAAGTTATAACGCAACAAATTGTGGATGTGTAAAACGTCTAGAGGATTTTTCTAGTATATGAAAAGAAATCAGTTTTCTCTGACAATATTTTCGACTGTTCAGCTTTAGTTATCAGTGTGGTTGATCTTTCAGATTATGGCAGCCTTTCGTGAAGAGTCACTCCCAAACATTTATTTGTATTTTTCTACCGGTTCAACCACTCAACCTCGCTTACAGTTTCAAGTGGACTCCATTTCTTTTTCCTAAAGTCATTTTTTTGTTTTTGTTTTCCTAATCTAAGTTCTACAAAAATGTATCGCACCAATTTACGTCTGGTTTCAGTCCAATCAGTCAACAGTTGTCAGCAAATTACAATTTAGTTAAAGGACGTGATTTAGTTAGCTTTGTGCATTGACTGGGGGAGGGGAGGGGCTTTCTGTCATGCAAGACGAGTTTATACTGAGTAGCTAGTTGTAT
The DNA here is from genome assembly GCA_030674185.1 of Monoplex corrugatus. Lineage (NCBI taxonomy): Eukaryota > Metazoa > Mollusca > Gastropoda > Littorinimorpha > Ranellidae > Monoplex > Monoplex corrugatus. The sequence continues at coordinate 93,826,414 of CM060313.1, read as the reverse complement.
TGTGATTCAGACCTCTAATCATGTATTTATTTACTTTATATATTTGCTCTTTTCTTTGAAGATAAGATACACAGATACACATGTCATCTTTATGTAACCAAGATTGTTCCAGTGATAGGCTGATACAATGCTAGTATAAAAAAAACATAGACCTGGTAAAACGTAGGCTAGGTCGGACCTCAGGACTTGGCCAGTTCATGGGTTTACATGTATGTGCTGACTTAAGGCTTGTGCCATGATCACCACACACATAGCACCTGTGACGTTAGTGCATATGGAATTCATTCCGAGCGCGCAGACGTCATCTTGAAAAACTGAAACTGAACATTGCATTCAACTACGTATAACGTGGATGAAAATTGTGTGAGAACAGTACCATGAGGCGCACCATTGTTAGTATGCAATGCAGTAGAGGTATGATTTTTATACCTACAAAACGGAGTGTGTGAGGGAATTCCAAAGCCAGAGAACAGCAGGGTTACTACTGTACATACGAGCAACTTTCTTTGCCAAAAGATTTTGATGAATCACACCGGATGCACTTTAAAATAAAACCAGTCTGAGTCAAATATAAACAATACCATTCAGAAACAACACCTAAACAAACAAACGGAAACCCACACTTGTTGGTAGATAAGAAATCAGGCTTATTCTTAGTTTTTATCATGTACGCAAACAAACTGATTTAACATGAAAAAAATGTGAAGGAAATAGTATCAAGTACCAGTTCTATTTAATTGTAAATAAGGCAATTACGTTTCTAAAATGAGCAAGTTCCAGGTCATTTTATGCATTATGTAATTTTGTGTGATCTTGTGTAGCAAAGAAGTTTTAGGAGAGGTTGTGTTTGATATAGTCCTTTCTGCATTTAAAAATGTACATTTCCCCAGGAAGGATCATGAAATCTGATACAGAATCCGTACACAGTCACCGACGCCATACAGTGTCATGTTTTCAATACCCACCCAGTATCTTTCTCAGTTTCTGAGAGCTTTTCCTCTGACCCAGAATTCCACTGAACCTTCCCATATTTGCATGTCCACTACTCTCTTACCTGTTGGAAAGCAGAGGGCTTCTTGTGATATTTCTTGATGGCTCCTGGTAGGATGTGGTTCATCACCCTTTGATATAAGAATATTTGAAGACAGTAATCAACACAAAATCCTCTTTTCTGAAAATAAGGATAACGTTCACCAAAGACAAGCAAAACAGAAAAGAAGAAAAAAAGAACAAAAGAAACCAATACAAAGAAAGTCAGAAAATATACATAGTTGGATTTCGAAACATTAAAAAAAAAAGCAAAATGTCAAAGATAAAGTAAGAAAAAAGAAAGAAAGAAAGAAAGAAAGAGAGAAATGAAAAAATACACACGATCTCTGAAAAACAAGATGACAAAAATACCAAGATCATCAAGGTAGTTTAAAAATCCTCCTTTTTATGCAAACATTATTAGACAAAAATCTAAATTTTGTCCTTCTCAATGTCACTGTGATCTTGAGAAAGCTTCAGTTGCAATAAAGCTTGCCGTCCATCGAGGACAATATGTAGCGTCACAACAGTGAAAAGATATATGAAAAATTGAAACAAAATTAAAATAATTTTTTTTCACAGATTTTGAAAACACATTTCAGAAGCTCCTCAGAACATATATGTTCATCCACCTTCCTCAGAAAGTGCTGATATCAGGCAGTTTTTTGGGGTTTTTTTTTTTTTTTTTGGGGGGGGGGGGGGTTCCTGTGACCTTAACTTTGACCTGATATCTTCTTTTGCAAATCTCTGCATTCGCGACACCTCAACGATCCACAGCTTTGTCCAACGTCTGATAAAGTTCCTTACAGAAACAGCTGAGAAAATCTTGCTAACATACTCTGGTAACACAACACACACACACACACACACACACACACACACACACAACACCACACACACACACACACACGCACACACACGCTCAAATACACATTCCTCTTTCAGTAGTACAAAGTAACCGTTATGTAAAAAAAAAAAATAGCGGGGGGGGGGGGGGGGGGGGGTCCAGAGGAACACATTGAAAAATGTAAATAAAAAGAAGACGTAAACCAAAACCAACTTTTCCCGGAGAGACCAAGACAAATAGACAGACAGACAGATAGACAGACAGACAGAAACGAATGTACAACACCCTCCACACCACAGACAGACAGACAGACAGAAACGAATGTACAATATCAACCACACCATAGCTATTTTCTAACACTGGGCTTTTCTGTAACTGTAAATCCATGTGCAGATGACCGACAAACAAGCAAACAAGCGAACAAACCCGTTAAGATGTCACCGCATGTAAGAAAGAGAAAATGCAAATGCGTGTTTCATCTAGGCCTCCTCATTGTTTCTGGTGTGCATAATCAAGTATTCACTTAACCTTCTGACTCCCGCACCTATCCACAAGCTTCCT
>CM060313.1:93811477-93818977 GCA_030674185.1 Monoplex corrugatus | reverse complement strand
GGCCTATAGAGTGCAGAGTTTGTTCCAGGGCTTCATTACACACAGACAATTCCATATACTCTCCATCAAACAGTAATCTGACAGATTCCTTGATAGTGCGCAAAACCGTGTTCGCTATTGATATAGTTTTGAAAGATCTAAAAGTTGTCTGCGGTCTTAATACGGGCCTTCAACACAATTATTAATTTGCGAGTAACCTTCCTTGAGCTGGGAAAGGCAATTGTGTTGAAACCATGACGATTATTTTCACCGTATGTTGTGCTGTTTGCAAATTTGATAATAAAGACACAGCTAGCACACTGAAGGGAGGGGGTGAGTGGAGGTTACATATTTTACTGTGATTGAATGTGCACAGGTTGGTATTGGCACGAAAGGCAACTCTTTACAAAGCCGTATCTGTAGGCACTGTTGATAACATTATCGTCGAGCAACGTTCTATTTGCCTGATAGAAGTCTCAGTCTGGTGTAGACTTAGTCCACATTGAGTTGTTAAATAATGTATGAAAATGGAGAATGGTGATATTTAACTCTCCAGCGGATTTTGTCAATGCTGCATACAGGATGTAATCGGTCCTATTCCTAACCTTAGCCGGCCACACCCAAACCTTCATTTTTGGGATCGATTTTGCTGCGTGAATATATTGCTAACCAACAAACCAGTCGCTGTGGTCTAGTGGTTAGCACAACGGACTACCAACTGGAAGGTTGTGGGTTCGAATCCCCATCAGTCTCTTCAAAAATCATAGTAGAATTTTTCGGCTCTAACCGATTCCTACCCAAAGTTGGACGTGCTATGGGCTCATTGGAAAGACTTGGACCGCACAGTCGAGTCTGATCCACTTCACGGATGCGTCATTGAGGGTGTTGTTCAAATCTTCTGACCAGCACCACCGGTGTCTGTATCTTTCGGGCCTGGTTGACGCCAGGAAATGTTATGATAGTAAGCGTAGAGTACAGCCCTGTCACGCAGTCTCAATCATAGATGGAACTCCACAGCAGCATGATTATTATCCTCATCGACATCATCATCGTCATCGCATTGCAGCTTCTGTGGCCATTAAGGTGGCATAGAAAATGGGACGAAAAAAAAAAGGCGAGCACAAAGAAAACCTCCCTGAGTACAATGATCCTAAGCAATTTTTTTAAAAAGCTGACCTAAAAGGTTAAGGTTAGTGTAGTGTAAGGGTTAATGTTGTCAAAGTGGTACAGTCCGGCCGTATGTTCATGCATGGAATATAAGGAGTTACATAGACCTACACTGCACCTGAAAGGGTGATAATGGTTTCAAAGAACTGTAAGGGGAGGGGGTGGGAGTCATGCTTCACCGATAAAAATGTATTCTACAAGATTAAAATACAAGCTATTTGGTACACCGTACTGAAGAAATCATTTAAATTTCCTTAAACTTAAAAACATTCATCATATCATCTTATTTGTCTTCTCAACAGCAGTTCAACTCTTAGACAGCTTGGGGGGAGTGTCGGTCGGGAAGCCCTGAAATGGAGTGGGACTCACCTTCAGATAGCTGGCTGACTGGAGAGTTCTGAGGTCTCTACTACTCACTCTCCTGCGACCCAGATTTGGGTTATGAGATCACCCTGAAACATTTTGGCAGTGGGATTTCGGGATGGCCCGATAGCCCCAACCACCCTAGTCTTTTTTTTTTTTTTAAGTTAGCTTCTAACTGACGGAAACTCTGATTCGATGAAATTAATTTTATTTTAGATTTTTTTTTTCATGATGGGTAAAGATAGTAGGTCTCTATCACTATCTGGATGTGTAATTTTCCGATCTAGAGACGAAATTAAGATAAGGGTTAGGAACAGGATAAGACTGACATCATGTAATGGTGCTTGCGTCAGTGGCGAGATGCACGAGACATTAGAATGCTCCAGGTTCTGTTGTTGTTGTTGTTTGTTGTTGTTGTTGTTGTTGTGTTGTTGTTGTTGTTGTCAAAAGGCGTTTTTAAACATATCCTAACCCTCATCGCCACTAACCTGACTTCCTTTCCCAACTCAACCCATATCTAATCTTAAACTGTCCAACATACCCTCTGAGTTCGTTCCGTCTTCAGTGAAACGATACCGGCTTACATAGTTTGGTCAAGTCATCCACCGTGACACTGTGTCCAAGATCGTCTTTTACAGTATCTTGGAAGGAGGTCATCACCGAAGTCGACAAAGAAAGAATTGGATGCCAAATATCAGTATGACTGAACTGCTTGTTGATGTACTTTAACCCTTTGGCTCCTGCACCCTTTCCTCCAGCACCCAGCTGTATCAACTTAGCAAAGAAAAAATTTAACCCCTTGACTCCCTCACCCTATCCACCAACTTCCTACAATAAGCTGGTGGATAGGGTGAATAAGTCAAAGGGTTAAGTTTTTGCACTTGGTGGAGAGGGTGCGGGATTCAAAGGGTTAAAAACAGAGATGAAGTAAGTATCCTGTCGTCAACTGTGTCCCATGTGTCCTCCACCCAACGACCGTGCTGAGTATAGTATAAAAGAAGCAGAAAGAAAAGAATGTTGCAATGTGTCTGTGAGGGATATGTCCACCTGGTTCACTTTGTAATGGGTCATGAGGATCTTTTTTTCACCACAGATCGTGTGTGTGTGTGTGTGTGTGTGTGTGTGTGTGTGTGTGTGTGTGTGTGTGTGTGTGTGTGTGGTTGTGTGTAGTGTGTGTGCGTGTTGTAGTGTGTGTGTGTATGTATGTATGTGGGGTGTGCATGTATGTGTGTGTGTGTGTGTGTGTGTGTGTGTGTGTGTGTGTGTGTGTGTATGTTGTGTGTGTGTATGTATGTGTGTGTGTGTTGTGTGTGTGTGTGTGTGTGTGTGTCGTGTGTGTGTGTGTGTGTGTGTGTGTGTGTGTGGTGTGTGTGTGTGTGTGTGTGTGTGTGTGTGTGTGTGTGTGTGTGTGTTGTGTGCTAGGACTCCTATGTACACTTGAATACAAGAGCGGGCTTTTTACATGTATAGCCATGGGCGTATTTTTGTTTGTTTGTTTGTTTTGTTTGTTTTGATTTGTTTTTCTTTTACCTCACCATTACGTCATGTCAGTCATACTCCGTTTTCGGGAGTGTGTATCAGATGCTGGGTATGTTCTTGTTTCCATGATTACCTAGCACTGACATGACTTACGGGATCTTTAACGTGCGTGCTTGATGTCCTTTTTGCGTGTACACTTGAAGGGGCTTGGCACTAGGCAAGTCTGCACTTATGTTGACCTGGGAAGTCAGAAAAGTCTTCACCCTTTACCCAGCAGGAGGTGCCAAGCAAGTTTAAACCCATATCTCCCAGTTGGAAGACCAGACTCCTAACCATTCGACCATTGCGCCTGTTTATACGTTTAGTTTCTTGTTCTGTCTGTTCAGTGTAGAAAAATTTTTAGAGTTGCAGAATACGTGATAGAACTGTGTATTGGTTGTGTATTGGTATGTGTACGCGTGTGTGTGTGTCTCTGTGTATGTGTGTGTGTGTGTGTGTGTGTGTGTGCGTGCGTGAGTTTGTGTGTGTGTGTGTGAATGTGTGTGTGTCTGTGCATGTGTGTGCGTGTATGTGCATGCCTGTGTGTGTATGTGTGTAATGTGTGTGTGTGTGTGTGTGTCTGCTTGTGTGTGTGTTGTGTGTGTGTGTGTGTGTGTGCGTGTGTGAGTGTGTGTGTGTGCATGTGTGTATGTCTGTGAGTTTGTGTGTGTGTGTGTGTGTGTGCGTGTGTGTGTGTCTGTGTGTGTGTGTGTGTCTGTGTGGTATATGTGTCTGCAACTCTGTGTGTGTGTGTGTGTGTGTGTGTGTGTGTGTGTGTGTGTGTGTGTGTGTGTGTGTGTGTATGTGTGTGTGTGTGTGTGTGTGTGTGTGTGATCGTGCGTGTCTCTGTGTAACAGACGAACTACCTAATCCAAGCAAAGACACCTTACACAGCACTCTGTCAGCTAAGGATCATTGACACTGAACTCCAATAAGCTGAACAGGCCCTTCAGAAAACCATACACGGTGTACCACAGTTCTTTGTGCTTTACTTGTACCACACGAAATTGGCTCAGTTGACTACTGCCTTACAAAACTACATACATCATAACGCACACCACAAAACGGCTCAGAAAGGAGAACACGAGTAATGATACATTACTGGTTTATAATTAGCGATCTGTTTTACTATTGTTCACATGGGCCTGACAGATAGAGTTACCAGTATACCATGTCAGGAAATTCCACAGAGGTTTGTAGTTATAGGTGGTAAACTGTTTGATGTTGGAATGGGATTGATCCGAGCTTTGGCGTCATGACGTTAAAAAAAAAAAGGAAATTTCACTTTGTTTTAAGAAAAAAATTGTACAAATTCTTATTTTCTGTACCGAGGATTGATTTTTTTTTATTTTAATAAACTTTTTTATTCGTTTTGTTTGTTTGTTTGTTTAGTTTTTGAATAATTTTAAAAACCTATTCATTAGTTACGAAAAGAAAGAAACAAGCAAACCAAAATTGAAATCATTCTGTACATTTAAAGATTAGGGTCAGTGTGATTTACGGAGATATATGTCCATTGAAACACACATGTGTGTACAATTACATATCGAAACAGACACGTAATCCAGATCTAGTCAAAAAAAATCTATTTGAGCTCATCCGAATTTGTTTTTAATCCTTTCTGACATTGGGAACACGCACAACAGTTTTCCAGTCAATACGATCTTGGATTTGTGTATGTTTTGCCAACTTAGTCTATCGTTTGGAATCCTTGTTAACCCCAGTCATTGATTTTTTATATCCTATTGTTCCCCGGAAAAGTGGGGATGCTGGGGGCTTTTTCAATATAAATAGTATCCCCACCTTCTGGAAATTCTGTGCTAGAAATTTCCTCTTTTCTGTCACTCTCTTTGTTTCTGCCTTGTTCTTTGCTTTCTGTTATTTCTTCCAACCATTTTCTGCTTTAATGGTCCATTCACCTGTATATGTTCGATAAAGTCTTACGTGCTTTTTCTTAGGATTGATAATCGGGTACATGTATTAAGTGCATTTTTGGCTCTAGGGAGGTGAGGTATGCGGAAGCAATTTTAGGTAATTATGCCTGTTTTTATACATGTTTTGGTGTCCTTAGGTACGCATAAATTTGTATTCAGGTATGCTTTTTCAATTCCCTCTGCGATAAATTGGACGGAGTGGTCAACGCCAGGGGCACGTCCTTAGATTAAGTGCGCGAATGCATTGATATGTGTACTTAATTTTTTTGTGTGTGTTGAAATTTTGTATGTTTTGAAGCGATTATAGCCCTGATATGGCTCTACGCAGTCGGCTGGGCTTTAAACAATAATAACAACAACAATCACCTCCAGTTTGGTAGTGGGACGATCATCCCCAACTCAGCGGGTGATAGGTGGCGGATGGTGAATGGTCTTCAGACATGAAGGTTTGCTGTGAAATAAGCCAGGCTTGCTTAGACATATAACAGTCCTGGACTGACTGGTGATGGTGTCTGTCAGAACGGGGCGGGATGGCACATCGCAAGGCCACGCCTAGAAGAGCCCTCTTAGGAGCCACCTAAGCCCCGATCCCCTGCACTCATAGGTTAATTTGTTTGGCCATGAGCTAAAGGTGAGTAACCTTTACAAAAACCCCAGAGGGCCGAAGTCAGAGGTACCAAGTCCACAGACGCCTTCTAATAAAACACTGTACCATGCAAAATTATGCAACTGTCTGTACCGCAAAGACGTTATAAATAGAATTTTTATCATGTCTTTGCTGTACGGTCATCTGCGTCAAACGAGAATGGCACTCGCTCATTTCGGTCACGTTCATCGTCAAATATGGCCTGACTTATGTTGACAGGAGGAGTTGGCTTGGTACCATTGTTTGTTAGAAAGACCGGTACTTGTGTGTCTCCAGCCCTCTCATGTTTTATGTAGCAGTTTAGCTTGGTTTACCATTGTTTGTCAGAAAGACCAGTACTTGTGTGTCTCCAGCCCTCCATGGCAGCAGTTAGCTTGTTACCATTGTTTGTCAGAAAGACCAGTACTTGTGTGTCTCCAGCCCTCCATGGTAGCAGTTAGCTTGGTACCATTGTTTGTCAGAAAGACCAGTACTTGTGTGTCTCCAGCCCTCCATGGTAGCAGTTAGCTTGTTACCATCGTTTGTCAGAAAGACCAGTACTTGTGTGTCGCCAGCCCTCCATGGTAGCAGTTAGCTTGGTACCATTGTTTGTCAGAAAGACCGGTACTTGTGTGTCTCCAGCCCTCCATGGTAGCAGTTAGCTTGGTACCATTGTTTGTCAGAAAGACCAGTACTTGTGTGTCTCCAGCCCTCCATGGTAGCAGTTGGCTTGGTACCATCGTTTGTCAGAAAGACCAGTACTTGTGTGTCTCCAGCCCTCCATGGTAGGAGTTAGCTTGGTACCATTGTTTGTCAGAAAGACCAGTACTTGTGTGTCTCCAGCCCTCCATGGTAGCAGTTAGCTTGGTACCATTGTTTGTCAGAAAGACCGGTACTTGTGTGTCTCCAGCCCTCCATGGTAGCAGTTGCTTGGTACCATTGTTTGTCAGAAAGACCAGTACTTGTGTGTCTCCAGCCCTCCATGGTAGCAGTTGGCTTGGTACCATTGTTTGTCAGAAAGACCAGTACTTGTGTGTCTCCAGCCCTCCATGGTAGCAGTTGGCTTGGTACCATTGTTTGTCAGAAAGACCAGTACTTGTGTGTCTCCAGCCCTCCATGGTAGCAGTTAGCTTGTTACCATTGTTTGTCAGAAAGACCAGTACTTGTGTGTCTCCAGCCCTCCATGGTAGCAGTTAGCTTGGTACCATTGTTTGTCAGAAAGACCAGTACTTGTGTGTCTCCAGCCCTCCATGGTAGCAGTTGGCTTGGTACCATTGTTTGTCAGAAAGACCAGTACTTGTGTGTCCCAGCCCTCCATGGTAGGAGTTAGCTTGGTACCATCGTTTGTTCGAAAGCCCGGTACCGCTGTGTCACCAGCCCTCAATGTTTTATGTAGGAGTTGGCCACCCTCAGGTCATGGCCAAAGACCAACTCTGTGAACTCAGGGGGGCAATGACTTTAGGCGGCCTTTACCCGTGTGATGGCTGTGTTATAGGACAAACGGGATATTTTCTAGATACGGCCTTGCGAGAAACCCTTGTCATATGGTCCAGGACTGCTTGTTTAACCCTTAGACTCCCGCACTCTATCCACCAACGGCAAAAAACGTAACCCTTTGATTCCCTCACCCTGTCCACCAACTTCCTGCAGGAAGTTGGTGGAAAGGGTTAATATTTTTGCTTTGCTAGCATGATTTACGATGCAGGATGCTAATGAATAGGGTGCCCGAGTCAAAGGGTTAACTGTCCTGGCTCATTTCACGGCAATGTTTATACATGAAGGCCATCCATCACTTGTATTACCCGCTGGGTTGGGGATGGTGGCCCCAGTACCACTTTGGAGATAGCATTTAGCTTCTACCATCAGTATACGATAGAGACCTCGCCATCTCCACTGGAAGTCTGTTAAAATTGT
>CM060313.1:93648977-93806477 GCA_030674185.1 Monoplex corrugatus | reverse complement strand
TTGTTATTGATTCTTTTTTGGCACATTCTACTCAATATTTTACCCTATCCACAGTATTTGCTTGACTTCTCTAACACACCACGAGATATGTGTTTCGATCACCATCAAGGATTAACTCATTCAGTCCTTTCAAAATGTCAGGATTTCTCTCCGGACGCATCGACGCGTTTTATGTCCAGCCCGCACACTAAGGGGGTCCTCACTGCACATACATTATACATGGATCTAACACATGAAATATAGGCCCTACATGTATTAATAATATCAGTTCTTCAACAGTGCAAATAGTAAGCAATGAATTACATTAACCCTTTGACTCCCGCACCCTGTACACCAGCATCCTGCATTGTCAACCATGCCAGCAAAGCAAAACCTTAACCCTTTGATTCCCTCACCCTGCAGGAAGCTGATGGATAGGGTGATGGAGTCAAAGGGTTACTTTTTTTGCAGTTGGTGGATAGAGTGCGGGAGTCAAAGGGTTAAAGTTCGAAGATTATAACTTTTAATTTTTTATAACAAGTGCAAAGAAAATGTCAGTGTTTAGATCTGATTGTTAGATTGTTGAAGAGGTAATGAATTCATGAAATGTGTTAAGTGGTTAATTCTTCTTAACTATTATGAAACTGTGATGCTCTCAAAGGTTTATCAATACTCGAAGTGCGTTCAACATGGTAGCTCCCGAATACGTGAATCTGGATTGAAAGAGGCCACTTCTTCGGAAGAGAAATTCATTTTATTCCTGTTGCGTATGTGATTTGCAGATAAGAGATTGGATATATGTTTGCATTTATCCTTTTGTGCATTGGCAATATTTTTGCAATACTGAGGTCATGAGTTTCAATGGTAAAATCTTTAGTCTAAATTTCAATGGTAAAATCTTTAGTCTAAATTTCAATGGTAAAATTTTTAGTCTAAATTTCAATGGTAAAATCTTGACTCAAGTTTCAATGGTAAAATCTTTAGTCTAAATTTCAATGGTAAAATTTTTAGTCTAAATTTCAATGGTAAAATCTTTAGTCTAAATTTCAATGGTAAAATCTTAAGCTCTATAGTTTGAGTCCAGTATATAAGTGTTTTTTGAAAGAATGAGTTTTAAGACTCTTTAATGTGGAGGCTACGATTTAGCCATTTATGGCGAAGCCTTGTAGGTGAGGTCTATACTAATTAAAGATTTTTTTCCTGTGGAGATCAGATTTTTCCATTATTGTCTAAAGTGCGTGATTGCTCCTGTAGAATGGGAGGGAATCTTAGCTCTTTCTTTTAATGTACCTTAGATGGACAAAGATGGTGCATGCATTATACTGTTTAATGCATTCTCTCTCTCTCTCTTTCTCTCTCTCTCTCTCTTTCTCTCTCTCTCTCTCTCTTTGTCTCTCTGTCTGTCTGTCTGTCTGTCTGTCTGTCTTTCTCTCTGTCTCTCTGTTGTCTTTGGCGCTGTATTAACAACGGACTTTTCCCTTTGCTTCCTTTTGTCTTCTTTTCTTTTTCCCTCACCGGCTGCTCTGGGCATCTGATTCTGCATCTGGAGTCTGAGTCCACCTGGCTTCTGTGATGGGTTGTGTTGGGTCCTTTGTACTAATTAAAGATGACTGCAACCCTTGCGGTATCCCAGTCTGAGTTCCGTCATCATCATCATCATCATGTGCCCTGCCGCGTAGCGTTGGCGATCACGGTCCTCCAGACGAATTTATCCCTTGTCGCTGCAATACATCTCCCACCCTTTCTGTCCTCAGCCACCCTGCAAATCCGTCCAATATTTTCTTTCTGGGTCTACCTGGTTTCTTTTCCCCTCCAGCTTCCCTGTTGTGACCAGGTGCTCTGATTTCTCTTTCCTCATAAAATGTCCTATAAATGTAGCTTGTCTTATCCTGATCTTCTTTATTAAAGGTCTTATTGTGTCTGCCTCCTTCAAGATTGTCTCGTTTGTTTTCTTTGCTGTCCATGGAACTCGCAACATTCTTCTCAGAAACCATATTTCAGTTGCCTCAAGTTTGTTCTGAGTTTGCGTGTTAACTGTCCACGCTTCACAACCGAACAACAGTATCGGTTCTTTATAAGACCCAAGCACTCTAATCCTGATGTTATTTGATAGGATTTGTCGGTAAGAACGTTTTTCGTCTTCTTGAGTGCTGTTTTAGCTTGGCCGATTCTGCTGGTATTTCGATATGCATCTGCCGTCTGGTGAGATGACCGTTCCCAGATATTTAGACTTATCAACCAGTTGTGCCATTTTCACCGAGTTCCGTACTACTGGAAATTTAGTCGCCAGGCTAAGAGAGTCATCTTGTTGCAGTATCATGACACTGTCACTACAATCTACAGACGCAGTCCAGACGGGTTGTCCAAAGTCTTGCTTGTCCCCAAGGATCACCTACCATGTAGACCGGTGAGGAATGTGGCTGCCAGGGAGTAGGCTAGGTCACCAACCTTGAAAACAAGTACTCATTGTATGCTGCCGTGACTTGCTTCTTCATTCGTTGGTTCCGGTTCGTATGGCCTAAATCTTGACAGAACGGTGTGCACAGAAACAATGATCCCTGCTAAATGAATTATAACATTACTACTCACGCTCTTATACCTCCTCTGTATCAAAAACACACGCTCGCGCGCGCGCGCGCGCACACACACACACACACATGGATACCGTCATATGACATCAGGGAGAGTGAGACAGACAGACAGACATAGGGGAGAGAGACAGACAGAGAGAGGGGAGAGAGAGAGAGAGACAGAGACAGACAGAGACAGATAGAGACAGAGAGAAACACAGAGACAGACAGACAGACTGAGAGACAGAGAGAGGCAGACAGAGCCAGAGGGAGATAGTCCACCAGTCAGATGGATTGACAGACTGTCCCCGGCCGAAAGCAGGAACGAACAACAAACAACAACAAAAACCTAATCTCACCCTGTTCCCTGGTATCCTCCACCTCTCTTTTAAATGGTGCTTCCCTTTCTCGTTAGATTTTGTTTGTCGTTTAGTATGTTGGTTGGTTGTTTTTTTCAGTTTACGGACAAGTGTTGCTAGCTGCGTATCAGATAATAAATGCCTTTTCTCGGCAATTACTAATCACACACACACACACACACACACACACACACACACACACACACACACACACACACACACACACACACACACAACACACACAACACACACATTTACAAACCTCTTATCGCTTAATGAACAGAACAAGAACAGCGTCATTAAAAAAGTCACCTCAAGCAAACCCAAGGTCAACTCTACATTACCACAGTCTCAAAGCCCCCACCACCACTCCTTTCTCTCTCTCTCTATCTTCCATTGCCCCTCCACCCGCACTTCTCCTTTCCACTTGTAAGCCTATCTCCCACCCTGGCTATTTCTCACGCGATCAAAGAAAACACAGCGACAAGTTGATTGTTCGTCTAATCAGCATAACTGCTGCCTTGGTCCGCTTCAAGCCTGTGTAGGCCTACAAAGTTTAGTGTTTTACGTGATGTTAGCCTTGATATGGCTCTAGTAGTCGACTAGGCTATAAGCTATATGAACTTGAACACGTGTAGTTTAGTAAACTACGCACAATGCTAATGTCAGTAGTACCGGCTGTACACACACACACACACACGCACACAGAGGGAGGGGGGAGAGGGACAGACAGACAGACAGACAGAGCGGGAGAGAGAGGGGTATATCACCCATTACAGTTGTACGCTCGTATAGGTAAATAAAGTAACATAGTTTAGTATCATTTCTTTTGTCTGAAAACAGTTGTACGGTACTTAAATGTAGCCTATGTACCGGTACACAAGTCAACTTAAGCCAACTTTAATATCTCCAAACGAGAAATTACTTTGTGCTTGCCACAAAAACACAGTAGAAACGGGTGAAACATTCACGTTAAGATATCATAACATGATAAGTACACTTAATCTCGTATCAAAATGGAATCTTATAAAAGCAGATGTGGGCATCCTTATCTCCACCACCACCACACACACACATACACCACTACGCCTACTATTACTGGTACCACCTAACAGATTCAATCGTTGAAACGAATTCATAAGTAAATTGATAAGTAAATGAATAGATAAAGGAATCAAACGTATCTGAATGCATTTGTACACACGCACGCAGAGGCAAATATGTGTGCACGGATGATGATAAGGGACACTCCCGCCAATCCAACGGATGCATGGGCACTTTGATCCTTTATCACTTGGTTTGGGTTTTTAGGTGATGTACAAGACCAGTCTTGAAGGCACATGTTCTTCCACAGGTGCTATATGGGATCTGAGGGATCCTGCAGCCTTGGGTTCTGCTTCCGCCGGTTCCCCTCACATTAAATAATAGCTGTTCTACACTATAGCATGGTTAGCTCAGTCAGTTGAGCATGGGATTCTTAATCTTAGGGCAATGGGTTCGAGCCACACTTTGGGCGACTTTTTCTGTCAGGACCTGGCTGCTCACGGGTTTCTGTGCAGGCATAAGGCATGTGACATGATCACCATACACATGGCACCTGTGACGTTAGTGCATATGGAATTTGTTCCGAGCACGGAGACGTTGTCATGACATGTGTCACGCAGCCAGAACACGGACCTCATGGCAACCATATTTCAAGGAATTGGCAAAAAGGAAGGAAGGTGGACTTCCAATCGCATACATCGAGAATATAACCAACATCAGGAGCCTAAATATTCAAGAAATTGTCCACAACAGTCAAGACAGAACGGCCTGGAGGGAGATGGTGGTGTCAAGATGTGCAGCAGCCAACACTGAATCCGGTGACGCCGACAGATGAGACAAGTGATGTTCTACATTATTCAAATGTAATTGTGCCCTGCTGTTGCCAGCTTAATCTGCTGCAGGTAATGTCTTCCCAGCAGGCCAAATTGACACCACAGCTTATGAGGTTGGCCTTCAGATCATCGTTTCATTGTTTTAGTAATCTTCTCTGGTCTTGGTATCCTTGCTTCAGCTCACCATGCAGAAGCATCTTTGAAATGTGGTGGTGACCTTACATACGAACATGTCCCGTCTCAAGAAGTTGGCGTTAGGCTTGGTAAGCTACACTTCTTCAGAACTCGAAGTTACACCCTCGATCTTACAACGTGATGTTGCGGATCTTGCACAGACATCTTTGATGGAATGGAACCATTCTACATATTGAATGTGCCGTTGGTAGGCAGCCCGAGCACCGCAGCAACACAGCAATGTGCTTGAGACTACTGTTCTGTCCACGGGGATCTCTGTGGAGAGCCTGGGGTCATGCTCTTGCCACGACCTTTTGGTCAACCTTCCAAAGGCAAAACTAGCTCGGGATGTGTAGCGCCACTCCAGCATCAAACAGCAGAATTTTGTCTACAATCTTGATCTTCTGGTTGTGATATCAATGGGAAGTGGTGAAGTGCTGGTAGCCCGAGATGTTGGCTGAAACTTCTGACTTACTAATGCTAACTTTAAGGCAGAACCCTTTGCGGTCCTGGTCAGCGATGCACAGGGTGTCCTCGTGCGAGTATGCAGCAAGTGTACAGTCATCCGCGAAAAGAAATTCCAGCAGGACATTTTATATTGTTTTTAGTTGGTTTCCTACGTCTGATTAGAATGTGTGCATGGAAAGACAAATGTTGTCTTCGACGTTTGTTTAGAAACACATCGTGGACATGGATATTTGTTGATGATGATTTGTCTTTACAGTTGGTTTGATTTCATTTTCTTTTCACTTAAAATAGTAATCTGCTTGGAAAGACACAAACATCTTTTATGTTTCTGTTGAAACACATTTCTGCGAAGTTTATACAGTTGGTTTATTGGTTTTTTTTAACATATTTGATTCATAGAAAACATTATCCAGTCAATGTGTTTGACAACGTGTCTGTGCATGCATTTGAGAATATGAATGTGCGTGTATGTGTGCATGAGCATGCATATGTGTGCAATGTGATGATACTGCATTTCTTATCTAGGTGCACATGTGCAGGCATGTTTGCGTGCGTGTGAGCGAGTGTGTGCACGTTGTGTTTGCATGTGTGTATGCAAAACATGTTTGTGACGAACCCACCTTATCTAAAGGCGAGGTGTAGGTGTGTGTGTGCGTGCACGCATGAGCGTGTGCGTATTGATGTGTGTATGCATGTGAAATGTTAGTAATGAAACTATATTTTGTTGATCTAGGTGCGCGTCTGTGCATGCGTACATGTCTGCACATAGTATTTTTGTGATTGTACATTTTATCTAGGTGCACATTTGTGTGTGTGTGTGTGTGCGTGCGCACGTGCGTCCATGTATGTATGTGTGCACATGTGTCTGTGTGTATATTTTACTGATGAAATTACAATTATATACCTTATCTAGATGCGTATGTGTGTGTGTACTCATGTGTATGCATTGAAATACATTTATGATGAGACTGTATTTTGTTACCATTTTGTTTGTTTCACTTGGTTTAGGTTTATCTTTGGGGTAGACTTTTACATCTCTCTCTCAAACACACATATCAAACACAGGCAGGCCTACACGCATATAAGCACACACAAACATGCACAGAAAAACATGCATATCCATACACACATAAACACATTACACACGTACGTCATCAAACTTATATGCTTGCACACACACGCACCTGCCCCACACTCACAATGTCATATGCACAAACACTCTCTAAACATGTTTAAATATACAGAAGACCTAAGTAAATCTACAAACTGCAAGTGATACCTAATGAAAATTGTTAGGTCAAGCCTACATAAGAATCTCAAGTTACTGGACACCCTCCTGACATTGGCGACCATGGCCCTCCATGCAATTTTAATATTCCAAGTTGTTATATTTGTATTTTTCAATTTGATTGCATTAACTTGATGAGTCTGGTGTCATCCGTGCAGCATGACATCCCCTGCTAGATGAACATGCTCCAGTGTAACCCATATTTATGTTGCTTATGGAGATTTTTGTGTGTCTGGTCACGATTTGCTTGGATGGTACAATGGTGGTTCCATTGATTTTTGTGCACTCTCACAAGCTCTTGTCATTCCCACGACTACCCACAATGCAGTGGGGGAAGATTTTCTGTTGGGGTTTACTCCTTTAGCCTTGGTCTCTCCCGAGACAACCATAAGGCAGTGATGATTTCTGTCAGGGTTTTTGGTCTCTCCAAGACATTGACAATGCACTGGTGCTATTTATTCGTAACTGGAGGGTCTGATTCGTGGGCACCAGGACATGTCCACACCCCGGTGGGCCTGCATGCTGCACATCTAGGAGCCAGACTCCTCTAAGTCCCAAGACTTATGGCAAGGAATATACAGTGAAATGACTTTTCAAAAACCCTGGTTTACTAGACACGCCTGACATACAGTGAGCAATATCTAGGTTATGGACTCCTCGACACACAGTCAATGATACCCAATGAAACTGCTCTTTTAATGGCACATAACTTAACCATGTCTTACAGGCATGTAAGCTCAGCTAAAGGAGACACCATGCTAACTGAAAAATATATTCGACTAGATTGGTGAAAAGACGTCCACCACCAGGTGTCACTGTCACCTATCCAGTTCTGGTTCAAGTGATCTTTTTCTCTTTTAGCTCAAAATGTCTAAGCATCAACATCATACTTTCTGTGTTCTACTCGGCCTTCTTTGTGTATCCACTGTGTTCTCCCAGCTCCTAAGGTTACACTGTACACCCATGATGTATGGCACACATGTAAAAAAGAGATTTAAAAAAATAAGAAAAAAGAGGAAAAAAAAAAAAAAAGAAAAAAGAAGAAAAATTAAGGGGAAATTTACCAACATTTCAGGCAGGCTCTTCTGTGTTTGAGCAAGAAATAGGTCACAAATTTCACTTAATAACCTCACACCAAGAGACACAAGTTAAATTTATTATTCTCACTTTTATTGAACATAACAACTGGGTACAATTTTTGACAAGATATCTAAAACTATAGATACCAGTCGAGGGTATTATTCTCGCTCTTAATGAACTTAACGACTGATTCCAGGTTTTGACAAGAGATCCAAAACTCCACGCAGTTAACCCAGTCAATGGAATACAATACACAACATATATCAAATACTTTTAACAATTCAAAAGATTTAGACACTTAAAATGACACATAACACAGAAACTACTTTAACAACTCAAAACATTTAGATACCCAAAATGACAGGTAACAAGCTACACTACTCTAAGTGTAATACAACTCCTATCCTCTTCTATTTATGCAGTTAATCACTAGCTGGGCATCGGTAAAACAGGGTAATCATAAGACATTTAACAGTGAGGACTTACAGAAACTTTCTGTCTAAAGTAAGACTACGTTATTAAAATAACCACAAATGTACAACTGAAGAAATTTTCAACACAAGGGTTACCCTTTTCCTAGTGCCATTAACTGACAACAAATACACAGAGCTCAAATTCTTTAACAATGAAAAACAAAAGAAACTACAAAATACGCTGTGCACTATCACCTCCAAAGTTCATAGAGATATCCATTATCAGTACGGCTATGATCTAAATATGTGGTAAATTTAAACAACTATACAGATTCTTAAAAAAAATCATCAGCATAAAAAGATATGAACCATAACATGAAATCTTATCTAGAAAAACAACCACCCAAAAATTTTGTCACTTAGAAAATACAACACAAAAATCTTCAATGGATGTCATTTACAGTTAAAACACACACACATACAAACACATACAACACAAATAAGACAACGTTTAAAAACGGCTACCTTAATCCATACATAAAAAAATCATTAAAATTTATTCATAAAAAAACACAAAAGTGACTGCAAAAATTTTTTTTAGTGACTGTATTGTGTCTGTCTTTGCAGCTATCAACAGCTTCATTTCATACCATTCCTTTTCTAAAATGGAGATAAAAATGTCTTTTGGGGATGCCTGAAAACTTTAGATGATAAACAGAGTTGATGGTGTATGCAACTTTAAGTGA
The DNA here is from genome assembly GCA_030674185.1 of Monoplex corrugatus. NCBI lineage: Eukaryota > Metazoa > Mollusca > Gastropoda > Littorinimorpha > Ranellidae > Monoplex > Monoplex corrugatus. The sequence goes on along the minus strand of CM060313.1, from coordinate 93,797,523 downwards.
TCCCATGAACAGGAAAACAAGCAGCCAATACAAATCCAGTAAACAAATTGTTTAAAAAAATAAACAATAAAATAGTCCCTCCCCACACACAAACATGCACCTTTTCTTTTTTCTTTATTTTTTTTCCTTCCAAATGCTTGACATTCAAGTGACATTTGCAAACAGTGCAATCAGATGGCGGCAGCCAACACCACAATACCAACTGAATGTCTCCCCTTAAAACAGACGAGGCCGTTTCTCATACAGACCCCCAATACCCTGCGCATGTTGACCAACGTAGTCCCCCTGTGGGTTAGCATCAGGCTTGGGCAGCAGATGACCATAGCTGCGCTTGGAGCCAGCTGGGGTCAACTGGTTCTGGAAGACAAAATATAAGAACTTGGAATGATTGATACTCGATTCTGTTTTATTTTTCTGGAAGACAAAATATAAGAACTTGGAATGATTGATACTCGATTCTGTTTTATTTTCTAAATAAATGAGACTGTAGTTGTCAAGTTGCCTGTGTTTCTATTTCTTCCATGGACAAGTGCCTGGTTGTGTGGCCAGCCTTGCCTCTGCTGGGTAAGTTGTGGCCATATAATGTTCAATATCTCTGTTTAGCAATACGACCACTGATGATTTCAAATGCTTCGTTGATCTTTCTTTTGGAGTTTTGAATTTATCAGGCTAGCTTTTGTTTTTGTTGTTGTTTTGTTTGTTTATCCTTGAAACTGGGATTCTGTTTCTTTACAGCAATGTCCTACTGCTGTTGACAAGACCCTTGTGATGTTTTGACCTTTTTATGCAATGACTCTAGTCCCGAATGTTCAGGCATTCTCTATGTTCTGGCATTATCTTCAGAGCAATTTCATTAATAACTGCAGCTGAAAATATACAGGACACTCTGTCAGAATGCCTACTGGAGTCACGAGCATCAAAACATCACTGAGACCTGATTAACAAATAAATTTATTCCAAACTGCCGAAGGACAACACATACAGAAACAGTACATTAACTTTCATTCAGAAACATAAGAATTCTAAAAAACTGGAAACTCGTGATTCAAGAAGAAAAACTGATGAGACACTGGGTGTCATGGAGAGGCATATATCATAGTAACACAGGCATGCCTAATCAAAACACCATGCACAGTTTCTGACCTGAGCACATAGAAAAAAAATTTGTGTAGGGAAAGCTGTTTTTCTGTCCATTTTGTGACATGCTTCAGTATGTTGAACGCATGTGTGAATAGTGCAGAACAGAACTTAAAGAAACTGAAGACTGAAAATACAACACTACAGATAGATCTGCACTGTACTGCTTTGCTTTGCTTTGTTTAAGTGCGATCATTGTATTTACAAATTTCAGTGGTTTTTATTTGTTTGTTTGTTTGTCACCAAGTTTTTCATGTTTTAAGCAATATTTTCAAAGTTATATTATTGAAATAAATTCTGAAATAATCAGTTTATTAAACAACTGCTTATTTATTGTTCGATGTCAATCCAGGAACTGAGGTGTCAGATCAATGCCAAAGTCAAGTCGTAACAAAAACGGTCCCAAACAGGTCTTAGTACTGGTAAATGACTGCTAATTTTCACAATTTTCTTTGCTAAATTCTGTTTCATACATTTGTGTAGAAAGCAGTTGTTGTGGTATCAATGTGACTATTTGCATTTTTGATGGTTTCATTCTTGTAAACCTTAAAAAAAAAAAGGGGGGGCAAAAATATACACCTGTACTGCCCATAACTAGATCATCAGAAGTGAGGGATGGGTTCTATATAATGCTCACTAGGAAAAGGTCATCTGGTTGTTTATTCTTTAACTTTATGTAATTTCCAATCCATGTTTGGGTGATAAGTGCGCAATGACCTGCATATAACTGCACATCAATATGCTTAATCATCTTATGTTCAAACATTTAATAGAAAGTACCTTGAACAGTAGCAATGGCCAAGTAATAATAACAAAGGCACCATAAAATGGAGTCCATGTTAAAAGCATGAGAAAAAACTACCATTTTTAATCTGGAATTACCATGTGATTATTAAAGTATTTTCATAAAAAGAAATTTTCCTTCTAAAATTACGTTTAATTACACATACTGTACCGTGGCTCACAGATGCAATAAGCGGCAGCGATTTGCCATTCCTGCCTCATAAACAATAAAGTCCGAAAGTATCCATGTCTTGCGCATGCGCATGTGCTCTTCCTCTTTTCGAGGAAACCAAAACCCTGACTGTGAATGGAAGGAACCAGGAAGGCGGGGAGGACGGGAGGGACTCTGCGTGAGCCACGGTAAGTATGTTAGATTAAACGTAATTTTAGAAGGAAAATTTCCTTTTAATTACACATACTGTACCGTGGCTCACTGATGCAGAATAGCACAACCCAGAAGGAGGGCTTACCTGGTTAACGCCTGGAGGAATGATACGAGTCAGGGCGTGCGGGAGAGATGGGGTGTTGAGCCACCACAGTGGAAGCGATACCCCTAGATCCATCGTCGCGCAGACAGTAGACGTCGCGCCAGTAGGATGGAATGAACGTGCCCGGAGAACGCCAATGCGCGGCGTCCAGGACACTCTGGAGGCTGGCATTGAGTGAACGCCAGTGACAAGGCCCATGCTCTAATGTCATGGGGTCTCAGGGAGAAGACAGCCAAATCTGAGCCCGGCCTTGCATACGCATCCTTGATGACTGTCCACAGCCATCGAGAGATTGATGCGCGGCTAATGGCCTTCTTATAACTTTCGTTGTAAGAGAGAAACAGATGGTGCTGCTTCTGGTGAGAAGATTTCGTCATCTGGAGCAAGGATAGACGTCAGGGGATGAATGGAGATAGACCGAGTAGGAGAACCTGGCGACTGGTTCTTGGCCAAGAAGTCCGGGAGTAGGCGGAGAGACATTGAGCCCTCCGGTTCGAAAGCAACATCCCCTGGGAGTCCGCTAAGAGCGTGCACTTCGCTACAGTGCCTCCCCGACGCTAGAGGGAGTAGAAAGGCCGTCTGAAATGAGAGAAACTTGGGAGAACACTCCCTGATGGGCTCGTAAGGCGGAAGTCCCAAGGAGAGGAGGAGGAGATCCCCGGCCGGGTGCGGCGGGGGGTCAGGCTTCCCGAAGGGAAGCCCCGCGGACAATATCCCGCAGGACAGGGTCGTCCACGAAGGAAGGACTACCCGACTGGCTGATGGATGGTGGAGATAGCTGCCCTGCGTCCCTTCATCCGGGGACAAGCCTAATGAAGACATTGAGTCCTGCACAGCAGCCAAGCAGGAAGGTTTTGAGCCTCCGGATTGCTGTGCAGCATGCGTGACCTTGGTTGGAGCAAGGACCGGCCTGTCACAGTGCGTTTTATTGGAGGCACATGGAACAGGTGCAGCAGTTCTGGAAACCATGTTTGGGCAGGCCATCGAGGCACCACGAGAACCATCGTGGCAGAGTCTGCCCTCACCTTCCGCAGAACTTTCCCAGTTAGGGGAACGGAGGGAAGGCATAGCCCGACAGGACTGACCGTGGGATGGACCAAGCCGAAGGATCCGGGACTGGAAGAACATACAGATAAAGGCGGCGGTGGAATCTGGTGGCAAACAGGTCCACTTGTGATTTGAACCACGCTGCCCACACTGGCTCCAGAACTGCACAGACCAGTGCCCGTTCTGAGGGAAGAATCCTGTGGGAGCTGCTGACGAAGGCCGCAAGTATGTTCGTCTTTCCCGGGACATGCGTCACTGAGATCTGAAAGGATTGTTCTACACACCAGAGTGGAAGCTGTTCCACTCTCCGACAAGGAGTGGGAGCGGGCACCCCTTTGCTTGTTGATGTAACAAGCCACAGTAGTGTTGTCCATGTCGATGCGAACATGTTTTCCCTCAAGAAAGGGGAGAAAGTCTCTGGGGGCTTGAAAAAGTGCCTCCAGTTCCAGCATGTTGATGTGACAGTTAAGGAGATGTTGTGACCATTGACCTGCTGCTGTCAGCAGGCCCACGTGGGCCCCCTCACCCGTGGGCCCCCCCACCCGGATTAGGACGCATCCGTGAACAAGTCTGCTGAGGAGGGGGGTGTGTGATAGGGACTCCCTGGGCTAACCGGGACCGGGAGTGCCATTTGCTCACTGATGATTGGACCCAAGCGACCCTGGGGAATAGCCTTGAACTGGAAGAATCGGTTCCTCCAAACGAATTGGAGGTACGTCCTGTCCCTTGGGTGAATAAGGAGATGGGAATACGCATCTCCAAGATCAATGGACATCCCCCAGTCGTCCGGGAGCAAGGCATCACAGATGGACCTAGGGGTTTCCATCTGAAAGTGTCTATGTGTCGGGACAGACTGCCCACAGGATCGCCTGTGGGGGGTGCTTGCCCTAGCCCCTTTGGGGCTGAAGGAGGTGCAAAACGTCTCCTGTGGAGGCCCCTGGGAAGGTGGGGGAGCCGCCGGAGCAGGGCGCTTTGCCGCGGGGCAAGCGGGACCGGAGTGAAGGGCGAGGTCCCTCCTGATTTCGTCCTGACTTGATAGTGGCCTGCACGTGGGTCCCTAAGAGGGAACCAGACCTAAGTGGCACAGCTCTCGAGGAAGCTCTGGCAGATGAAGAGCGGGTGACCGAAGATGGTAAGAGTACCGCATTTGGCCTTGACAGGACTGAATTGAGGTACAGTCTGGCGAAGGGCATCGGCCGAGTACTTGAGGTCTTTCCGCCATGGATTGTATGGAAGCAACAATTGCAGGAGAGACAGGTGAGTGACGGAGAGAAACGGTCTCGTAGTCTGGGTCCTGAAGAGTGGACACCAGACCACCCAAGAAGGAATCCACCACTGGATCCACTTCCAGACCTCTCCTGGCAGTCTCAAATGATCATTGTTTTACATTGGGACTGAAGTTATGTTACTATCAAAGCATGGTGTGTACTGCCTTTTACAGGCATGGGAATTGGAAAAAGTGGTTTGGGAGTACTGGGGGTCCAGGGGCACAGGGGCAGCGCCCCTTTGGGGGGTCTGGGGAGCGTTGCCCCCCAGAAGCTGTTGATTTTCTCATTGTACAAATTGTTTTGGTGGCCTCTCCTTGATCTAATTACTGAATTCCATCAGAGTTAAAACATTTCATATTATAACCATTTCACAGTATTAATCACATTCCTCAGTTCTCTATGGAGTGTACACACACACACACACACACACACACACACACACACAACCACAATTCACACACACACACAGAGAGAGAGAGAGATTCAGTAAGAAGTAATGTATTTAAGGGAAAAAATCTGAAAAGTTCAGGCAGCTGCATAGGCCTACATGGAACAAGTATTAAAATGCTACTTCTGAGCAGGTGCTGTTAGTTGCTAATATATACAAAAATTCCAGATCATTCACACTAACACAATGACTATTATTTTTACACATACACTGTTTGACTGGCCACACGTTCCCGATGATGACCAGTCTGCAGGTGCTTTGTGATGGCATCAAAACCTCTGTTAGAGTAGTTGATTTCCCGTCTACACAATGCACAGTAAGCCATGCCTGGAGCAGATAGCTTTTGTATCCACTCGCCGATACGAACAGTTGAGGCAGTCGGTCTATCATTGTTGTCAATCACCTTTTCGGTAAAGTCACTGTCTACCCATTCCCACCTCCACTTGAAGCGAGAGCCGTCGTCACAAAAACGCTTCCCGCGTTCTACAATGTCACTCCTGTGGGCCATTCTTTGTTGTTAATGATGTAAATTGCTTACGCTTCACTGCTTTGCTGTCCAGTGAACCGTTCCAGTCAAACTGCGCCTCAGGGTTGCAAGCTTGTGACCACTTCGTGAACAGCCCGTTTGCAGAATGCGCCAAATGAGAATTTTTTTTTTCCAGATAAAAACGCGTTCGGTGTACAACGCCAGCGGTTCGGCGTCTCACAACAGCGCATTCAGCGTAAATGCGCCGATCGGCGTACAATTCCCATGCCTGCTTTTACCTTTCTTTTACTAGGCAAAAGTTGATTCAGTGACAGATCATTCCTGATCATAACATGGGGACTACTAGGAAAAAGCAAACTTAGTGACTGACCATTTCTGATAATAAAGAGAAGGCCACCTGTTTGGAATCTGTGGTAGTACAGAGAGGAAAATGAAGCTTTCTTTACCAACAGCATGTCCTGGCTGTTAAACTCTATTTGCTTGGTTTACTCAGGAAGTCTATACATTTGAATTAAATCTATCTAGGTCTATTACCTGATTAAATCTTAAAACGTGGGCAAAAATTCCCAGAGTATTTTCATAGTCATTGTTTTGTCAGTGTAGTTGTTTTCGCTGGTGTCTACCTCGTTTTTGTTTTATCGACGGGTCAATTTCAGATGGGTCAATTTCAAACTAACTACACTTATATCTGCTATAAAAGACAAGTCTACATCTAACCACTATCACTGTGATTTAGATCTATTTGCATGGTTCAATAAGAAATAGGCTATGCATTTGCATTAAATCTATCTAGATCTATTACTCTGTTAAATCCTATAGCATGGGCAAGAAGTCCCAAGACTGGTTTTGTGGCCCTTCAGAGAAACGGAACAAATCAGGGATCAGTGCTGATGAAGTGAAGATATGCTCCAAAAGTCTGTTAACACAGCCAGAGACCAATAGATTTTTTCTTGTTAACATTCCTAGGCATGAGATCGCGATACACACACTGTTGTGGTAAATGTGTCAACGTGTTGTATATATGAGTGACTGTATCCTTGTAATCACCAGGATGTTCACAAAAACTCAAGCTGGAAACGAGAGAAGTACTTACTGATGTATTCATCATTCCAGAGGAATTGCTCCCACTGGTACTGTAACTGGCCATGCCACCTGTGTTGCCATAACCAGACTGGTTGTAGTTGTTGTAGTCTCCCATATTGTACCCACTGTAGCCACCAGTGCCGCTGCCATCATCGTAGTTGCCGCTGGTGTTGTAGCCTTCTGTCATATCATTGCTGCCATAGCCACTGTAAGAACCCATGTTGTTGCTGCCTGCCATATTGTTGTTATTGGCCATGTAACTCTGGCCAGTGCTGGTCTGGTAGCTGTCTGTACTTGTGTTAGCCCTCCCCATTCCTGTGGCTCCAGAACTCTGCGCCCCGTAGTTCCCCCCCATGCCAGTGCTACCGCTTCCAGAAACCCTTGGTGGATTCAGCAAGCCCTGCCTGCCCCACTACCGGTTCCAGCTGAGCTCCCCCCTCCGAACCCAGACTGGTTGTTAGCACCACTACCAAAAGCGGCCCCGGCCCCTTGTCCCATCCCAGCCCCTCCCCGGGCCCCGCACCCCCACCAGAGAAGTTTTTTGACATGGCCATGGTGTTGCGCATTCCACTGCCCATGCCACCTGAAGTGGAGGTGTTAGTGCCTCCTTGAGCTCCCCAGTTGCTTCCACCCCCACCTCCGCCAAACCGGCCCCCATCCTGCACACATAACATCAACAGTAAATGGTATGAAAAAAAATTCAACGGGACATGCGAAACACTATTTAAGTAAAATCAACAGGTACCCAGGGTTACCTACCCCCAAACTGTGCTTTCAGGGACATCCATTGCCAAAATCAGGGACACAGCATGATTTTCAGGGACTCACATTAACATGCCCCAAACTCACAATAGACACCAACGCACATAACAAAAAAGCACAAAAACTATAGACATAAAGTAAACTCCTTTGTCATTACTGCCGTCAGTGGAGAGTGTGAATGGTTGCTGTCTCAGGCGCTCAGCAAGAGTTTGAGATGTTATAGCTCCTATTTCCCTGACGATTGCAGTTGCCTTACTTCTTCCACATTTGAACTGCTTGGCAATCTCCAAGTCTTTGAACATGACAGGCATTGCTTTGCTGAACGAGTCCATACGCTCATTGGGATGTTAAGATCAACCATCAGTTTCTACAGAGGCTTTTGATGTTCCTGATGTGTTGACACAAAAAAACTCGTGATCTTCTTGTTCTTTCGCTGTTTTTCAACTAGCTCCTGGTTTCTTTTGCGTTTGTCAGTATTCACATGCCGCCTACAGTCATCTTTGCCACCAGACTTGATTGAGAACTTGCAGGCACACACTTCACAGAACGCGAACGTACTTCCCTTTTTGCCACTTTTAAGAAACTTCCACATGTCAGTATAATCCTCTTGAAATTTCTGTACGCCTGATCTTCTTAGCCGCATGCTCTGTTGATGACTCAGAAGTCGTGGGAGCTTCCCAGCGCATGCGTTGTTATCGGCATATAAGCATAAGGTCAATTCTGATTGGTCCGGCTTCATACTAGATGCACTCGGTACTCTTGCACCTCAGTTCTCTCGCACTTTTGTACCGAAAAGCTGCTTGTGGAAAAACCGTCTCGACAGTTTTCAATTTTCCGGGACGCATGACCAAAAACTGGATTTCCGGGACACCTAGGCCATTTTCTCGTTTTTCAGGGACAAATACGGACACACTGGGACGGTAGGCAACCCTGTACCAACATTGACTGGTTTAACTTCATAAGTGACATCTTTTATTTGGTACTCATTCAAACCTAGTTAAAAGGACCAGGTCTTTTAACCCCAATAAACCTGACACTACAAGCAGCCACATCAATGACTTCTATTCATATCAAGTATGTACTGCCTGTAAATAAGTGAAACTGCCTTATCCGGAACATCATTACAACTTTAATACTGACCATGAATACAATCTCCATATGAACCTGGAAAAATGTTGAAGAAAATGGAAATGGTTTAGACTGAATTTAGTTTGTATCCCAAATCTGAATAACATGAAGAAGTGTAAACATTTTATTCAAGTCTTGATCCCTTGAGAGGGGATTTCAAATGCCCTAGCTCTGTAAAAACTGATGATGGAACATGCTCCAAAGACATCAAATAAGAATCGGAATGGCAAAGGGAAAAAAAAAAAAGTCCAACTCAACAACATCTGGAAAGACAGAAGCATACCAAATGGCCTGAATGTTAGACTTTTAAAATGTCTGATCTGGCCAGTCATGATTTATGGCTGTACTCCAAGTCTGAAATGTCCACTATTTCAGAGAACAGACATATGTCTCATTAAACATACAATCCTGAGTCATTCTGACAAATTTATCATCACAATGATCACCCCACCAACTGCATCAACGATGGTCAGTGTATATGCAGAATAAAAGCAGTATTTTTTATCTAACACACGTCCGGCTGTATGCTTATCATGATGGACTGTAACCAATATGTTGACAGGTCACCTTACCTCGGCAGATTTTAGCTGCTAATATAAAGATGAACACAAAGTAGACCACAAAGTAGCTTGTACAGGACCTCATGCTCCAGCCTTAAAGCCCCCTCTACACACGCATACATGCTGATGAAAGCCACACTCCCATCATTCTAAAGGCACCAACCAAACTGCAGTCCCAATGAGAACCATGGAAACTTCAGCAGGGTCTGCTGAGATGTGTCCGTTCATGATGAAGGTGGTCTAAGAATCATGGAAGCGCAACTTTCACCAGCACATGCGCACACGTAAGGGATGCATCATGAGGCCCTGTAGGGGCTACTTTCGGTTTATCTCAGTTTAGCCGCAGAAATAGTCTTGAGACAAGGTGACCAAATTCCTTACCGTCTGACATGGTACAGTATGAAGCCAATAGGTTAAGTGAGGATTGTAAGGATTGCTGGTCATATTCTCACAGGGTCAGCATTCTGATGACAATGATCATTTTGTCTCATCTTCCCCCTTCTATTTTCCCTATCCTGAAGAAGAAAATGTATCATACACAGCTGGCTGGCTAGGTAGGGTGTGTTCAAGCCAAGGCATAAACCAAATCACCTTTCAATTTAAAAACTAAATTCCATTGTTTTTTATACACCAAAGCTTTTGGAAGGAAGTCATCTAAACAATGGATGAATATACACAACAGTCATTATATATATCACACACGCACAAATGCACGCATGCATGCACACACATATTCATACCAAAGTACAAACATGCACACACTTGCCTGCATGTTTCCCGACTGGTTCTGGTTGAAGTTGTATCCACTGTTACCAGTATTTGAACCAGAGTAGCCCCAGTGTAGTCACCAAAATTCTGAAAGAAAATAGTCACAGTCAGACAGACAGCAACAGTTCACACGATGCCCTTACATTTTATAAGTGTCCAATATCAAAGCACATAAATTGTGTGTTTCAATCCTGCATGATGAAATAATTAGTACCTGTATTAACAGTTCTACAATTTTTATTTTCTACAGCATTCCAAGTTTCTTGGATACTTGTATGAATGTTGTTTTGCTCACGCTGCACAGGCAGTATGTTGCTGCACAATCTGCATACTTATAACAGTGGTAGGCATGCATGCCAGATGTTTTTATCTTTCCATAAGCCACCAGACACAGACATGGCTTACAAGATTGTTAACACATATTTATGTTCTGCTTGTATATCCAATCAAAAAGAGTTTAGGCAGTAGCTGGTCTGAACACATGCTGATTAATTTTTAATGGATGCAAATGGTTCATTAAGAAATTCATACAGCAGACATATTCCACATGGTCAAAAACACAATACACCTACAGAACTCAAAGCAATCTACTCCATACAAAAAGAAATGCAGCTGTACCATGACATTTTAACAATATCACAAAGCAAAAGTGATCACCAGGACCCAGAAAAATACATTCAAAACTTATATGATATAACAAGACAGGCACAAATTTTTCTTCCAGATTCATATTCTAAATGTTCAGAGAAACTGGGAACAAATATTCCTTGAAAATAAGCCTTTATAAAAATTCATAAATATTCATAAATACAAGAGATTAAATCAAAATGGCTACAAATCTGTACTATGTATAGTATTCTTCTACAGTTATTCTATACGAAATGGGACTTGTAAATCATTTTTGACGTGAATCATTTAGACAGCATCAGTAAGTTTTGAAAATGTTACATGACATAAAAATATGAGAAAGGATAAAAACATTGCTGAATTCAGAATGAAGTACAAGTATCAAATTAACTAAAATATGATACTGTTTGGCTTTGATGAAAATATATGTACACACTGATTCAAAACTGATTAAATAATCCTTCTAGGAAAAATGTACATTAACAAGCACAGGTTTGGAAAACCTGCCAAACAAAATTTCTTTCAAAAGGACGTCATAGTAACAAAGTGCTATTAGAAGAATACAATCTGAAATCAACATGTAACTTACAGGATTTTAAAGCAATGTGGCTGCCACATTCATTATTGATTACAAATGGAAACAAGATATTATTCACTATATGCAATACATGATTTTTTTTGAGTTTTTTTTACATGCTTTTGATACATGATTCTGTTTCATACGTAACTGTATGTCACATTATAGATTTGTAGATCTGATGCAAATAATGTTTTTTTTTTTCAATCTTCTTATTGTTACAATATCACAATTATGCTTAAACATTTTTGTCTTTGTGTCTTGCCATCCACTGAACAGTCTTGAGAAGAACACTTCTAGCCTAATGATCAGAAAGAAAAATCTACTCCTGGCCAAATGCACAGTCATATAACAAAAATTATGTGTATGTACTTACACCACCGTAATTGTTGGAGCCCTGGAAGTTGTACGAGTCTTGTCCTGTGCTGTAATTTCCACTGTAGTCTGAATACTGGTAACCACTCTGTACAGACAGTCCGTGGTAAATACATATTGCTTTCTGCATATCTTCTTTAATTCACACATAATTTTGCTTAAAAGGTAATCACTAACTCCACTCCCTCCCTATACAAAAACCAGTATTTTTATCCAACTATCTGTTTGACTATAAACTTACTGCATCAGATTGTAACATTATGGCGACAGCAGGTCACATTGTCTCCGCCTGTTTCAGTGGCTTATACCAAAATGAACCCGACATATCCCTGCCAGGGCTTCATGGTCAAATCCTTGGTGCCTGTATGCACTTACACGCACTGGCAAAAGCCTTACTCCTATCATTCTGAAGGCCCCAATCAAAGTTAAAGACCTACTGAAAACCAGGAAATTTTAGCCGGGATGGAAGGTCACACTATCTCAGCCCGATTTAGCAACTAACACCAATAATTGTAACATGAATTGAAAGCGGCGCATGCAGGGCTTCACGGTCCAGCTCCACGTGTCCAGTGCACACATACATAAGCTAATGAGAACCCCACAACCATCATTTCTGAAGGTCCAACCAAAATGCAGCAAACTGAGAACCATGATAAGAGTATCAAGAAACATAGCAAGACTAAGCTGAGCATTTGTGTCTGACATGGTCAGTGTATTTTGCCAGACCTGGAAGATGGGTGACGATACCCATTCTGACTAGAAGCGCAGATGTAAGCTGGGCGTAGACAGTGGAGGTGATGAAATGGAATCCATCTTTGCGTGTTCATGAGATGTCCCAGATAAGGACATGAATGTTCTAGGGAAGCGCCAGTAGGCACAGTCCAAGATTTCAGATAGAGTGTGGTTATTGTGAAAGGCAGTGGATGAGGCCTAGGAACACAGTACATAGTGTTGGGTCTGGTTGAGGCAAGCCGCTGTCCCTGAGCTCCTTAAGCCTTGCTAATGATACCAAGATCCACCAGAGAAAAGCATCTGATACCAACAGGGTAATCAGGGCTGCAAGAGATGAAGAGGCAATGCTATTGGGGTAGCCGTACAGGAGTGGAGTACTGAAGGTATTGGAAAAGCATTTTGACGGGGTAAAGGTTGTGGTCCACATTATCCAGATTGCTGAGGAAGGGGGAGAGGGGCTTGATGCCAATAACCAGGGAGGGTAACCCCACTTGTGGATTTTTGGCTATAAGTTTATGAAGCATAGGAGTTTAAGTAAAAAGCAGAGGGTGAAAGATCCATTGCATTCTTTGGAAATGTCCTTATGCAGCCCACTGAGGCTATGTACTCCACTGCAGCAGAGGCAAGAAGCGATCATGATGAGGAAGGCTGTTTTACAGAAAAGGTCTTTGTACATGCATAAGGGGCGCTAAGATTTGGAACATGAAGCTCTGGCAGGGCTCCATCCAGTCCATTTCAAAATTAGCCGCTAATATCCGCCAAGACAGGGCGACCTAGTGGCACCAGTATGCTTACAGTTTGATGATAGAGTAAATAAAACCAAATAAAGTAAAAACCAGAAATACAATACACACACATACTCCAGTAGAAACAGAAGTACCATGATGAATTACACTATTACAAAGAATGTTTGCTGCCAAACTCAATTCAATTACAACTTGAAGAATCATACTATTTAGTTGCAAATGAACTTTTCAGAACTGCTTTCTAATAAAACTCCAAAATAAAAGCTATCCTTCACCAAACAAAAAGTATCATAACCATTATCTATTCCCTTTTCTTAAAAATGAAAATTATGTATATAAAATAATTCTTAAAATCCAATGGTTGCTCTCCCATTTAATAGTTCACAGAAACAGGAAACTGGAAACTACCGATGTCTTTTCTTTCATTTTCTGCTTCCAACTATCTCCTCCCCTGGAGAAAAAACAAAAACAAAAAAAAAAACCCTGACATTCTGATCCCATAGGAGTTATTCTACAACTGACCTGGTCTCCACCATACATGGAAGCATCACCATATCCACCAGTATTGTAGTCTCCCTGCAGACAAACAGAAGCACAAGATTAATGAAAGGCACAAATCATAACAGTGATTACATCTGACAAATTCATTAAACTACAGTTGATGATGCACTGACACAACCCACACAAAACAAGACTGGGAGTCATTATGACAGTGACATGCTTTCCCAGTTCCTCCTTTACCTTGATGTCCACCTAGTCTCACTTCCACCGATTCTTCCAGTTGTTCCTCCTTCACCTTGATGTCCAACTAGTCTCACTTCCATTGATTCCAGTTCCTCCTTCTTTACCTAATGTCCATCTAGTATCACTTCCACCGATTCTTTACACCTGAATCATCAAATTTGCGCAACATTCAATAACAGCTGTACACTCCACCTCATTTTGTTTTCTTGCTTGCTCTAAACTGCTTTAGATTCCAATACTACAAGCTTATGGACACAGCAGATGCGATCTTTTCTAAAGACAATTAACATATTTGTCATGGCTGAAAAGCCCTGCTCAAGGACAAAAAAATCCACCCAAAGGCAACGATCTTTAGCCTGATATAATAATACACTCAACAATCACTTGCACAACTGCAGTTACAAACCAACACTGCTCTATTTTTTCCCCCACAAACCTGTGAAAACTGACTGTATTCCTCAGTGTAACCACTCCCATAGCCACTCATGTCCTGCAACAATCATTGGATTTCATTCGTTACACTGACATATATGCTGCACAATTATTGACTGATAATATCCAAACTGCGTAATTACGTAGAGTGCAAGATGGTATACACTTGCATGCACACTGCAACAGCAGCTGGGAAAATATCCATGTGCAAATACATTACATACCACAACTTAACTTTATACAAATACATTCGCAAAATCAAAACAAATGCTCCTCACATACAAATTTCAATAATTTCAGCAATGCTGACATTAAGTTTGAAGATTATGCATGTCTCCACAGTGTTATCACTTGAAACTTCTGAATACCATCTTCAATGTGTCATTACAAAGAACTGTAAATGGGTCAACTAGACCTTTATATTCAGGTATACAAAACTACAAATTCAGATATCAGTATTCAAAAAGCAATTTTTTCCTTTGTGCGTGATACTAGTTGGTTAAACTTTCTACTGCTCATCCAAAATTGTGCAAGTGCGAAAGAGGGTGGGGAGAAGAGGGGGGGGGGGGGGGGGGGGGGGGTGAGAGAAATGTAGGGATGAAAGAAAGGAATGAGTTCACACACAAATGTGTCTTCTTACCCCATAGCCACCACTGTAGTTGCCGAATGTGGAGTAACTGTCAGCCTTGGCACCACCACCAGTATTGGCTCCAGCACGTCCCATGCCTCCTTGGCCCACGCCAGAGCCCCAGTTCTGTTTGTTTCCGCCTTGTTGGCCCATGCCGCTCATGTCACCCATTCCCATGTTACCCATTCCTCCTCCCATGTTGCCCATTCCTCCTCCCATGTTGCCCATTCCTCCGCTCATGTTGCCCATTCCTGCTCCCATATTGCCCATTCCTCCACCCATGTTTCCCATTCCTCCTCCACCCATGCCCATATTCCCCATGCCATCCATATTTCCCATTCCACTTCCCATATCCATGTTGCCCATACCACCCATGTTTCCCATGCCACCCATACTGTTTCCCATACCCCCCATGTTTCCTCCCATGTTCCCCATGTTGCCTCCCATGTTCCCCATACCGCGTCCGCCTGGTCCAGCCATCCCCCCACCAGACCCTCCGTCTTTCTGCTGCTTGAGATGCTGGGGAGGCTCGCCAAGGAGAGACCTCTTCTCTCCACCGAGGGCGGCACTCTTCTCCAGGCCACCAATGGCTGGACTGGCATTGATGTTGGTCATCAAGGCAGAAATGAAGGCTGGGTTCTGTCCACCCAGCTTTTGTGAAGCCACAGCCTCCAATGTCTTCATGAAGCGCATGGTGGCTGGGTTGGGACTGGGTCGAGGGACATCCCCCAGCAGCCCTTTGCCTGGGCCAGGGGTTTTAAGCAAGCTGCCTCCTGGGTGGCGTGCCACTGAAGCACCAGCAGCAGCCTGAGCCATGGGACCTTCATGATGGCTGGTAGCCTGCATGCTCATTACCATCTGGCCAAGGTTCACCAGTAGACTGAACAAACAACAGTACACATTATCAAACATGTCATCTCTCATGCAATGCCTCACTCACACACACACACTTTCCATAATATTAAAATTTTTACTCTTCTTCTCTAATTCCTGTTTAGCTAGTACAAATTATAAAATGTCAGATCAGGGCAGTATATCTGCTCTGTTGGTCAAAAATGATATAAAGAAAACCGTTTTTATCAGGCCCACGCTGTAAATGATGCCTTTACAACCCCTTATAAATCGATAAGCTGAATAAGACAACCCCTTATAAATGGATATGCCGAGTAAGACAAAAGTACCTGAGACTCAAGTAACGAGCATTTTGCATAAATTTGGCCATGACAGTTTTGACAGCAGGGCTGGATGAGGTTGTGACATCCTTCTTGGCTTCCTCAGTGACGGGCACCTGGTTCAACTGTTGCTTCAGATTGGACAGTACAATGTTGGCCTGGGCTGTCACAGGATCTCCCAGGATGGAAGGTCTTTTGCTGGGGTCTGCACTCTGAGTTGGCAGGCAAGCAACAGCATGGTGAACTGGTCTTATTACCCAACAATACATGTAAGTAGTTACATCATTTTAATGCTTTTCCTTCCTTTCTTCCGTCATAAGATTAGCTGCCAGCCAAATTCATGAATCACTATAATTTGGATAAAGCAGTATTCTTATTCAGACATGTACATGTAAACTTCCTTAGCAAAGCTTAGTTTCACTCCCTCATCTTATCTTGCAGCTTTCTGCGATACACCAGCGGAAGCTGGCAGATAGGATGAAGCTGTGACAGGGTTAAAAAAAATCCTCAGTTGAAAAAATACAAAGAAATGAGTAAAACTATTAAGTTTCGTTAACACATTATTAAAAAAAGACAAAACAAAACAAAAAAACCTCCTCTAACAAGCACACATACAAAGGATATCTATCAGATAATGCCTTAAGTTTTTCTTGTCGAAATGTAAGGTTTCCCCACAAGAGACTGTTATATTACATAGGTAACAGGCAACATGTGAGCAACCTGTTAATGTAGCACTGCTGTGAAACCGAGTACAGCACTGAAAAGCAATACTCAGCTCGTGCAAGTGCATAATAAAGGAGTATGATCACAATGAGGAAACAATCGTAAGGACACAACACAACAATTGCAAGTCTTTTCACTTCCTAAATTCTCAACGTATTTTTTGCATAAGATTAGGAACAGAAAATTAAGTACACATATCAATGCATGTGCGCACATAATCTAAGGACATGCCCCTGGCGCTGACCACTCTGTCCAATTTATCACACAGAGGATTTAAAAAACATACCTGAATACATAAGTACACATATCAATGCATATGCGCATATAATCTAAGGACATGCCCCTGGCGCTGACCACTCTGTCCAATTTATCACACAGGGGATTTAAAAAACACCTGAATACAAATATAAACATAACTAAGGACACTAAGACATATATAAAAACAGGCCTAAATTACCTAAAATTGCTACTGCTTATCTCATTTCCCTAGAGCCAAAAATGCACTTCATACATACCCAATTATCAACCTAAGAGAAAGTATGTAAGCCTTTGAAAGTATGTAAGACTTTATTGAACACATACAGATGAATGGATCAGCAAGGCAGAAAATGATAGGAAGAAATGACAGAAGGTGGGGATATTATTTATACTGAAAGAGTTCCTGGCATCCCACCAGGGGAAGAAGCAGAACAAAAGTTGATGTGGAACTGACGTTCAGAAAAGAAATTGGGGGAGGGGGAAGGGCTGAAACTGGGGAGTAGTTTCAACCCAATTCTTTCTTTCTCAACTTGTAAAGTCTATGAAAACCAAATGGATTACCGGTGTTGAAGACGGTGACTCATTGAGGCTGTTCAACTGTTTCGCCAGCACGCCTGTAAACTGAAAATAGAAAAAGGAAACAAAAAATGAAGACAGGAATTTCCTCAACTGTTTCGCCAGCATGCCTGTAAAATGAAATAAAACAAAAGAAAAAAGAAAAAAACAAAAGAAAACAAAAGACAAATTGCTATCAATTATCATACTTGTAATCAACAGTAGCAACCCCCTTTCTATTAAAAAAACACTTAAACCTTATGTTTCTACACACACACACACACGCAACAAGAACCTAACAAGCATAGATTTTAAACTATGCTATTAGCCTAAACCCAACAAGCCACATCAACAGAAGTGGCAAGCTAACAAACATATCATGCAGATGTGCACACCGCTGGATGCAGCAGATTTCTGAAGTTCTTACTGGCATTCTGAGGGGTCAATCATTAGAAGGAAGATAATCAAAAAACTGTGGTCATTTCCCCACACAAGTTCGTTGCCTTTGATCATGTTACACCATATACGTTAATACTGACAGACAGAAAGAAAACGAAAGAGCATATGCACATGAGAGAGAGAGAATATCTGCACGAAAGAGAGAGAGCATACGTGCACAAGAGAGACGGAAAGAGAGAGAGGGAGAGAGAGAGAATCATTATGTGCATACAGGGGCAAAGAACCCAAGACACTCACTGGCTCTTTCTTCTCTAAGTGGATGTGCAGCACCAACATAACCATCAGTCCCATCTGCAGATGAGGATTCATCATAGGACTCATAGGTAGTGCAGGAGCAGGACCCAACAAACCTGCACACCAAATGAACCCTGTCAGCTCTGTTCTCATAATCATTTCTGGTACCAAGAGACCTACTGGGCAAAGACAGCGAGTATCAACTGGTAGTATCAGCATGGATGTTCCATGTTTGTCTGAGAGGTGAGGCATAATGTGTGGATAGCCTGACTCTTCTGTGAAGCAAGGAGGCATATGTTTTGGCATGATTGTCATATACCATTCAATGCTGTGGAGCTTTGTTCTTTTGCGAGATGATTTGTCAGCTAAAAGCAACTGGAATGTTACTCTTTTATGTGGAGAACTATAGCTGTGTGTATCCAACTTGCGTGTTTGGGCTGAAGGTAGCAATGGTTTGCTGAACAATGAGCTGGCATGCTGTGATATACTTTGTTTTTCCAAGAGCGACACCGAGAATGTGACGAAGAGATAAGTGTGATATGCAAACAATATGTTCAGAATGCAAGTTCATATGTATACTGGAGTCTTTTTTTTTTTTGCTTGCTTGAAAATCTTTTTGGAAATTTGAATTAATGATAGCCAACAATTAAAAAAATTTTCATTCTTCTTGCTTGAGTGTTGAAGCATTTAGTTCCGTGTGATAGCTGAAACATCAAATGATCTGTTTGCTTGACTGATATTACTTCAGTGGGTGTACTAGTCAATAAGTTGTCACTAATCACCACTGAGTGAGTGAGAAATGTATACATGTGTGAGCAAAGGAGCGATAAACAGAAAAGACAAGAAATTAACAAAAGCAAAGTAGCAGATGGGATGAAATGAGAAAAGCATTAAATAGCTGAACATAAATAGCTGAACAAACACAAATGACATTACAAAACAAAAATGCATTCTTTACACAGACCTATCACACAAAAACTCAAGACAGCAACAGGGCACATTCATTAGCTCTCAGAAAGCATATCCATATCACTATCAGCTGTGTAGACAGCAAACCAAATGTCAAAACAGTAGAAATATTGTATCTTACAAACTTGCCAGGTATTCTGCTCATTTTCATCCACAAAAATACATTCTAATTCACAAATGCAAAAATTTAAAGGCATTGTCAAATGCCAAATTAGTTTGATGGCATTGTTCTCTCTCGCCTTTAAACAGAAAATCAAATTAGAAGAAAACAGAAAAATGTCGCACTTCAGCTTAACTCACTCGGTACGGAGAGTTTTTCCCCTTGGGACGGCCCATTTTGAAGGGTTAGGAAAAAAAATCCAAAAAAATCCAAAACACTAAGGAACAAAATTAAACTTTCAGATCTGAATATTTACATGCTGGGTTAGTTCATGCCAAAATATTGAAGTTCTTCCTTGAATTTTTCTTCTTCATGTGCCACATTGAAAATACCCCATATTTTGTGGTCAGGATCACCGTACAGTCACACACTTTGATCAGCTCCATGAACACACAGTCGAAGGTGAGAAGGTCTTTGTATGCACAAAACAACATGAATAAAGTAGACTTTGCTCAGGGTAAAAAAAAAAAGATTATTAGTGATATTATATGAATAAATGTTACAAATTGTTACACAGGGGAGTTATGGGGGCGTGGCACTCAAATGAGACATGCAGGCCACAAGAGCCAGAGAAGGAGGCAAAGTGGGAGAAAAACTAAAATCTTCGTGCCAGTCATGCATAGGAAAGTGAATGAAACCTCCATCAGACATGCGACTCGCTGTACTTGGCACGCTGACTGCTCGCCTCTCGTGACGTGTACGCCCACCTCCCTCCCACTTCACTGTCGTCTGAAACTGAGTCACTGTCAGTACATTCTTGCTGGCAGCTTCAATCACTTGATACACTTTCATCATTATCTTCAGCATACTCCTCGATGTCCAATCCTTCAGTTTGAAGCACTTCAATCACTTCAGCAGCAATAAAACGCCGCCGTCGCGATCTACTTTGTTCGAAAACTCGTACTCGCCTGCTACGCCATTTTCAACACGAATGCAGATTACCAGTCGTCATGGGGTGCCGAAGTCAATCGTTTCCTGACGAGTGTATGGCTACGGAATCTCACAAAGCAACTTTCCCCTTGACACGTTTGCAGTGACCAGTGTGGCTATGGTAGGCGTGCAAGGTATAAAGGGAAGCGTTGAAAAAATGTTAATTTTCGAAACCGCTATAGCGTTCCGTTGTACGCAACCGTGCCTTTCATCACGACCGCTATAGCGTTCCGTCGTATCGAGTGAGTTAATGCCATAATATATTTGTTTTTCTTTTTTTTAACTGATGACATTATGGAAAAATATTGAATTAAAAAAAATTGTTTTTTTTTCTAATCTTGGCACTACGTTAATCTGAAAATAGACAAGAGAAAAAACTTCAGATAAGCTTTTCAAGGCTGCAACCCCAAACAAATTGCCACTATCCAAGTATTTTGGACACATATTTGATTCCTAGTGAATGGTAGAGAAACGCTCAGTTTCACATTTACTATCATCATGACAAAAAGGGCAGTCAAGTCAATTTGTGATTTCCCAGCAGATCAGAAGTAAAGTTGATATGAAATTTCATAATATATTTGTCCACAAAGAGCTGAGAAATTCTTGCCAACATTTTGCTTACACAGACACACACTTATACACACACTCATGGATGCCTTAAGTTGATTTGAAGTTATATTGAACCAATCTCTTCATCAGATGACATAAAATGGAAAAGGGGGGGAGGGGGAGGATTAAGGGAAAGGTTAGGACTGGACAGACATGATACAAAGACATGGACACTACAATTTACAAATAAAACCAAAAACAGAAAATGAAAAAGTGGTAACATGAAATATGTAGAAGGGCAAAAAAAAAAAAAAAAAAAAAAAGGACGACCAAGCCATTCTACAAATGTTCCTTTTTCATTCTACAAATGTTCCTTGATCTGAATCTTCCTTCTTTTGTTGTTGTAAAATAGGATGTAAAAAAGCAATGCATCTAACAGCCCACATTTCATTTTGCCTTCAGCAACCTACACCTGGTTAATTTTACAAATGTATCTTGGGTCCTTCTACCCAGTCTTTCCCCTACCCTGATGGCATCTTCCACTGATGGTATCAGTGCTGCAATGAATGACCTGATTTGATATCTCACTCAAAAAAAAAAAAAAAACCAGAAAAGAAAAGAATATGTTATTCACAACAAGATTAACAAAAGCATGAATATCAAACACAATTTTTTTCTGTTCCTTTTCAATTCTGAATGAATAAAACTTGCTGTATTATCTGATCATTGTGTAGACTACATTTCAAGCAAATCAATGGGAATGGAAGAGGACAGGTAGAAAGAGCAAGCAAAAATGAAAGAGATAAGAGGTGGAGAAAAGAGACAGGTAAAATATCAAGAGATGAAAGGAAAGACAAAGAAGAAAGTAACAGAAAGTTCAGAGAGAAAGAAAAACAAAAAGAAACAGAGAACAGAAATAGTAGACACATTAACAAGAAAAAAAAAGTAAATAAATAAAGGTAGCTGAACAAAAGAGGAAACAAAAGGAAGGTATTGCCGCATGCTTGTAGAGAATTTGCAAAAATATTGAGAACAGACTGAAAATGTAAATGCTTGCATGAACAAGGGATAAAAATCCATCGGATTCCCCAATAACCATTGAATGAGAGAAAGAAAGACAGGCATAGGCAATTTTGCAGGTATCAAAAGAAAGGAAGAAAGACAGCGACAGACAGAAAGGCTGCCCAATGATGGGCCTGAAAAGAATTGCTCACAATGTGTTTTCACATTATGTGGTGTTCTGCAATCTGTACACGGTCCTTGCAGTTGTAATTTGTATGCAGCTAATAAACATGATACTGTATATCAATATATGTCGATCTTAATTAGGTATGGTATGTGTGTGACTGGAGGGTGAATGGGTGTGTTATCGCTGGCCATGGTTGACAAATACCAGTTTTACTCCGCTTAGGTTGAAGTTTGTGCACTTTTCATCATTCTATCTTAGAAACTGGTCTCCGCCTGAAAAGCCAACAAATCAACATCATCAGGGATCAAGCCAGACATAAGAAACACATCATATTCACTTGTAACTGTCTGACCTGAGACGTATATGAAAAATATACAAGAAAGGAATCCCTGACATGGGTAAGCATACAATAAACAACCTGCTGTGATTCCTCATCCAGCAAGAGAACAAAGAAACAAAGAACAAATGACACTTCCTTAACAGCCATATCCGTGCACTGGGGATACCTCACCTGCCAATAAAAATAAATCCACAATCCTGCATTAAAGAGAAGTCTTTCTCATGAACATGTTTCAGTTATTTACACAGCTTTCATAAAAATTATCACTGCAAATATAATCAATGACAATCTCACTGCAAATAACATCAATGACAATCTCTAAAACTAAGGACACCGTTTCCAAATGAAAGAGTTTTTAGCAAGAAGATTACTGTGTTTTCAAGAAAGAGGAGCTCACAGCAGGTTCTATTGAATTTCATACAACTAGGAAATACATACCAGACATAACATCAAGCAATTTCTTACGTTATTTGTAAATAACTTAGTATGACTATACATACGCTCATCAGAGTGGAATGTCCATGTTAAGTCAATGCCACAATGCAAATTGTTTATAACAATATAAAAGAATAGACATTAATAATGCTTACAATAGACAAAAGAATAGACATTATAAATGCTTACAATAGACTCTTCTTCTAAGTCTTATGATCACAGTCAGTCTTGCATCTGTTACTGTATTTCAGAATGGTTTATCCTTTACATAACTGTTGACTAGAATAGAGGATTTACGGAAGTAATACATAGGAAATGCACAACATGAATAGCATGCCAGTACACCTTCGCACGTGCACCAAATGGTCATATTCAGCCCCGACTTTACAAACTTCACCAGCCATCATCCAAGCACAGATAGACTACACTCTGTAAACTGTATAACTCTCTAAAACCATTTCCCCCCCATATAATCAATATCGCCAGTTTCCATACTTACAATTTATACTCATAAACACTCTGGCCATCATCAGATAAACACATTCACTGGATTCCTCCATCCAAAGACTTAAGACTTTTGGCCAACACTTCCTTTTCACTTTGTTATCACCCAAACAATGGAACTCGTTTCGTTCAGATATTATTTAATTCCAAATTTTGTCCTCCTTTAAGCAAACTCTATAAATTCATCTCTTCAAACCACATTATTGCCAGATTGAGTCTCATCTCTGTGTCCTATATCAATACTATCAGTATTACTCAGACGAGTCTCACCTCTTTCTCCTATTTTCTCTTTGCCCTTCTCTTCTTAAGGTACTCTTATGATTCGTTGTGCAAGATGTTATTCATGCAAAATTTTACTGGTCTGTCAGTGAATGTATGTTGCATGAGTATGCATTAGGATGTGCATACATCCATACTAAAGTGTGTTCTTTTATCACTATAATATGATGAGCTTATACTATTGTTTTCTTTGTTTTATGTTACGTTATAACCAATTTACTGTTAACTTGGTTTTATGATGTATAATGCTATCTGTAAAATGCAAGGCACTTAGGAGCTTGCTTCCCATTATATATATATTTTTTCTTTCTTTCTTTCTTTTTTTTTTTTTTTTTTTTGTGCTGCTGTCAGCCAAACAAACTATAAATGCAAAGGGCCATTTCTTCCCATCATCTACTGGTAGCCAATGCATTTCCCAACATCACTTCCGAATATCCTCTATTCTGATCCATAACGTAAAGTTCCATTTCCTGAACCTTAATAAAAACGCACACGCAAGATTTTCTCAAAATTGTTTTAACTTGTACCAGTCACCTGTCATCTCACAAGTGTATATCTTTAAAAAAAACACAACACACACACACACACATATACATGTGTGTGTGTGTGTGTGTGTGTGTGTGTGTGTGTGTGTGTGTGTGTGTGTGTGTGTGTGTGTGTGTGTGTGTGTGTGTGTGTTCGTGCGCATGCATGCGTGCACACACAAATAATACATACACATGTATACAAATGTACATATAAATATACAAATACACACATACTACTACACAGCATTTGAACTTAAACCGAATAGGGAAAGAAATGTGGCACCGTATTGAGATTCAGGAAGTTAACGATTTTTGAAAAAGTGATCTGATGTGTTATCAAGCAAAAACCACATAAACTTTCATCAATCTGAACCATTTTATTGGCCAATATTAAGGTGACCAAGGCACTGTTACATTTCAAATTTTACACAATCCCAGCAATGATTTCTGGCTGCAAATAGGTTGTTCAAACCTGTTAAATAGCTATCACAGCTAAAATTAAGATGACGAAATGTATATAATCTATCATGCTGATACTTTCCTATGATTTCTGGCTGTAAGGTTTCCCAGATACTTGCCTGTTTTCTGACTGTAAAGCTTTTTAAACACGGCTATCTCCAATGGAAGCTGAATACACAAATAAAAGAATCTGAATATCCAGGATGTCATGTGCAGTATCAGTGCAACTGACTCCTTGAGTGCCATCAATGTAAAACCTACATAGCTCACAAAGCCTTCTTTGACGCCTACAAATGCACAATTAATGGAGATAGTTTGTCACACATTTCAGTGTAATGTTAAAGGAAGAGAACCAATGACTGACTGCCAGCCTTAGAAAGGCTTCATAAAAGATACTGGCTTCCCTTACATGACTTGGTGACCTTTGCAACTCTCACCAAATTGTTTTTATTTTTCCAAGAACTGAAACTGGCTTTCACGAAAAAGTGACATCAAAACCGACTTACAATTCAGCACATTTTCAACTTTTGACAGCACTTCAGGTGCTTGAAGAAATTCTGACTGACTGTACGATGATTCAGAAGACAATTCTGACAAAAAACAGTCCAACAACAGTAGTGATTACCTGCTGCTTGTGAGAAATGCAAGTCATACAGATCTATCAGGCACTGAAGGTCGATATGCACACTGCCCATTCATGAAGGGTTTGTTCTATAGCTGATTCTGTCAACCAGTGAACAAGGTCAAAATGTGTTGTATATAGTCCTGTTATGCATAGCAACAGTAGTCAGAATCATTCACCAGGGGCGGGTCTGCAATTTCAACCATCCCATCAGAGAAAAACTGAGGCCAGATTTCATCAGTTCAGCAGCCCAGGACCATCAGCAGCCACCCACTTCCTGAACAAACTTGTTTCTTCAAAAGCAATTTCTACATCAGATTAATCTATTTTAAAAGTCTTTCCATTTGCTATGGGAATCAGTACATATTCCTTCAAACTGTCATCAAAATCTGCGATGGAAATCCAACAATCCTAAAATCTTTTTTTTAAATCTTTCACAGATATGGAATATACACTCTCGTGGCAATGGAAAAAAAGCTGAGCATACAAGACTGGAATAAACAGATGCAATGATCACACATTTTCAGTCTCCACTCAGATGCTCACTTGCCTCATTGTGTGTGCTAAGGATGGTCAAGAAAGAAAAAGCTGTAAAAGTTGGGACAGAGGTCAAGATGTAAAAGTGATCTAGGTCATCATGCTCGTTCATTTCTTCTGTTCAGTTTAGAAAGATCTGTTACTTTCTCAGAAAACAAAACCAGCCCCCTGTGGTATGCTCTTATTAGAAAAAAATTCACTCATAATTAGTATGTATAAATTAATATAAATGAAATTATATATATATATCTATAAAGTATAATAATATAGAAAAAGGCATGCATAAAAACCAGATAGCGTGAAGACTGACAAAATTTCTTATTCTTTAGTTCTAGTACTTGGAACTAATCTATCAGACCAAATGGCTACGACATCTCTCCAAACACCATAATGACAGCATATCTAAATGTCCAGAAATTTGTTATCAGTAGACTAGAGGCCAGTAACAGAGTTTAGAGCAGAATATGAAAAAAAAAATGAACGAAATAAACAAACCAATTCATCAAACAAACCAAAAAAACAAAGCAAGCCTAGACAAGGTTGTGTGAACTGTATGCACTTGTGGAGAGATAGAAAAAGAAAAAGAAAGCAGGAGGGAAACACAACAAACTGACCTGGTTTGTTTCCAGGAGACATCATATGATTTACGTAAGCCTGATGAAGCTCTCCCAATACCTTGCCAAAATCCTCAAGCACTGGAAAAAAAATTCCAATGATTGAAATCTGTGAATATCAATAACACTGGAAATAATACACCACACTGTACTAAAAGCGCAGAAGAGAATATATTTCATATACACTGTACTAAAAGCGCAGAAGATAATAAATTTTATCTCCTTCCCCTACCTCCTTCCCCTACCCATTTGTTGCCGAGATGCTGAAAGCCTACAGAACTCAGATCTGACTACATCAGCAAACCATTTTCAGTAGCACAGACTCCTGTTTCCAGTAGCCAGACTCTCTAACCAGTAGCCACTACCTCGGCCAGGTTTCAAACTACCGCGGGCTCGTTTCAAACTACTGCTATCTAATCATAAATGAAAAAAACTGTTTCTTTGCTTTAGTAATGTAATAGTAAATACTGCCTTCATTTCAGAGAGAGAGAGAGAGAGAGAGAGAGAGAGAGAGAGAGAGAGAGAGAGAGAGAGAGAGAGAGATGCGCACACACACACACACACACATTTAAACTACCTTACAACACATGACAAACTCAATTTTGAGCTCATAACTTAATTTATTGCTATTGGATTAATGAATTCTCATCCAGCACAAACCTGAAACACATAGGATTAGGACCAAAGAAGAAAATACCATGTTACAATGTATAGAAACATCATTCTTACTTAGAGAGAGAGACAAACAGATTTTTTTTAAAAATGAAGAAAAGTTTTTGTATAGATCAAAATATATGAAGAAAAAAGTGTGAAGAAAAAAGTGTAACAAAAGCTAAGCCACTGTTAAAACATTGGAAACATTTCATGATCAATAACAGACAAAATGTACACAAGAATTAATCAAATGGACATACTTTTTTTTTCAGAGAACTCCTGATCATTTAAATGTCAACACACACACACACAAACACACACACACACACACACACACACACACACACACACACCACACACACACACACACACAGAGTCTTGAGGTCAGTCTGCAGTGCCTAATGCTTGCACCTCTGACTGTACTTCAGTGCTTGTGCACTGTCTGAGAGAAACACTTCTTGACAGCAACAAGCTGTTCCTTTTTCAAGTCTCTAGCAAGGAAGCCCTCAGGTAGGCTCTTCACAACCATCAGTGCATCCACGGTTTCTTCACTAAGACTTGCTCGCTGGTCAGTTCTGTTCTTTCTCACGCAGGAGAAGACACGCTCGCAGTGTGCACTGGAGTGGGGAATGGTCAAGATGGAAAACCATGAAGGTGGGTAGAAAGTGAAACAGGGTTGCTCCACTGACGTCCTTCATCCTGCCCACCCTCCCCCAAAACATATCCACAGGCTCGCCCTTCCACACTGAAAATCCACTGCTATTTTGGAGTCCGGAAACATTTTCTTAACAGCCTTTGTGATGTGATCGGCTACACTCAGTGGTAGATTCAGATCGGCAATTAGTCTAACCATGGTGGTTTCTGCGCTTGTCACTCGCAGTGTGTGTTGGTCGTATTGGCACCCAAAGTACGATCCAATAGCTCTGTTCTGCTTGACAATTCTGCCATTAGATTTGTGTTTGTTCGTCTCTACGTGGTTGAAGACATCATTCCTGCCCCCGTGTTTCACCGAGATCTGAACTTTGCACAAATTGCAGTACGCATAGTGTGGATCGCCATCACGACTTTTCACAATGCATGGCCATTCTTCGGTGTGTAACTTTGCCTAAACGTCTGCTCTGCCACACGAACCTTTTTACGTTTGCTCGGCCCAGTTTCACTTCCCTCGAGACACCGTCTTTCACCAGGTCGTGGAGGTGTTGAAATCTTCTCACAATCGCTTTCGCTCGCGGGTGCCGCCATTATCGAAGAGACTGAATAACTTGCACGCATGCGCGATAGGAACAGGAAGACCAATTCCACTCAACACTCGCGTCTAACGAACTGCTCTACTCACTAAGCGCAAAATCTACTAAACCGCCACTATCGACTTGACTATGAAAAAAACGTAGCAAAATTAGCGCTCATCGTAGCTCCGTAGCAGACCCCTCAAATCCGTAGTTGTTACGGCCAAATCGTAGCAGTAGTCAGGTCTGCAAAACTACAGAACAGACTCACTAACATTTCACCTGATATTCAACTGGCCGATGTGGTTAGAAGAATGCATTAATATGATTTCTGATTTTGTCGTGAAAAAAGTTCTGCATCAAATCAAAATAGAGCAGTTGCACAACGGCGTAACAAGAAATTCTTATAATTTTCATACAGTTGAAACAAACAAAAGCAGGTAATAAAATGACACTTTCTTCAAACTGAAAATTATACAGCTGAAAGTAAACTCATATTCTCGCTTGCCCAGTGGACATGTGCTGGTGCTTAACCATCTCATTGAATGAATAAAAACTAGTGTTTATGAGCATGTTCCCAGGAAATTAATATTACAATTCGAAGTGCACAGACAATAACCAACTTCCTAAGAAAATCCACTTCTCTTGTTCTATCAATTTCTACTTCTGGAATATTCTCACACACAATGTGTGCACGATCCTTAATCTGAACCAAAATAATCATGGGAGTCTATTTCAACCCCTTTCAAGAAACATACCATATTTTACAAGTGCACAAGCTCAGCTAATGAGAAATAACATACTAACTGCAAAATATTCAACCAGGTCGTGGAGAAATTGGTGAAAAAAGATGTCTATCACGTGCCGCTGACAAGCCCATCCCTAGGAACCAAGGACGAAGGATGATCTGGATGTCCCAAGATTGTGAGGTCTGAAACCCGTGCAGTCAAAATTCATGTTGGAGAGGGTGGTTGTGAGGAGGTGGAGCCATTGACGGGCGTTCGGGATGGCTGATGGACACCAAATACTCCGTCTCCACCGACAACACACAGCCTCTGCTGTGCCTGGCCCTCTTGATGATCCAACCCATGAAAGTAAGTCAAGGGGAACAAAAGAATATGGAATAGATTGGGCTACAGTCTTTTGTTTTTGATGGAAAGATCTGGAGGATACATGAATGAAGGAACTGAATGATCACAGGTCATTCAAGAAGAAAAATAATAAACCTGAAAGACAAGTACTTTCCTGCCAGGGGAAAAGGCATTCAAGAAAGTTTCTAACCAAATTAGGTAAAGAAATAAGAGGAGGAAAGCACAGAGGATCAAACGACTCTAGTTGATGATGGGGCAAAAAAATAAGTATCCAAAATAGGTAAAAGACCTAGAAAAAGGAGAGATGTTTAAAGAAATGGGTGGGTGGGGTGGGGGCACAGTGCAGGTTAGAAATAGGTAGCAAATGCTCTTAATTGAAACAGAGAAAAGCACCATGAGAATTGGCATTAAGAGCCAGGGAATATGACCAGGCAGACAAAGAAAGACTGAACGGAGCGCAGGAACTATGGTCTTATTGTTTTGGCGTACTGAGACAAAAAGAACAATCATCACTCAGGCCAGAACTAGGTATCAGGATAGGAGTTGACTCAACACTGGCATCTGGTGGAGGACATCTTTTCACAGATTTCTTGATCATCAAATCAAGTATTCTGCAGTTAATATGGTCTCTCGCAGTAACTAAGTTTATATGCATCTGGTTAAGTTACAGGCTATTAAAATGAAAATTTATCATGACTGCAAAGGCAAGGTTTAGTTACTCACAGTTAGGATTTTGCTTCGCCAAGCTGAGAACGATGACATTGTTGGAGATAACAGGCTTGGTAGCTGTCACAGGATCAGGTAACAGACTGCTCTTCTGCTGCATTTTGTCCGACTGAAACACCAACATTGCCATATTCTTTGAACACACAATCTACATATATAGTTATAACATAACATACAATCTACATTTTACAAACCATCCCTCCATCCCTGTTATTACAATTCAAAAAAAGATAATCGTAAGACTCCCAGTAGTCCCAAGAACAGCAAAGTTAATCTGAATTATAGCAACAGTAAACCATGTCCATGTTTTCCTTGTCATGTTTGTTATGAACACAATACTAATTATATTACTAAATGTCAATACCAAGATTCATTCATTAAAAAATCACTGTCTTCAGTTGGATGCACTTAGCAGCAGTTTTTCCTTCATTTTATACAATTATATAGTCAAAGCAAAACAATATAGTATGCATTATATATATTTTGAATCAGGACTGAATAACATGTTGATATGCTTTCATAATATATCCTGGTGACAACCATGTACAAGAGATACAGACACCTGTGATACTGGTCTGGAAATTTAAGAAACATTCTCAATGATACATAACTGAAATGGACAAAACTTAATTGTGTGAGCTGTCTTATCACTGAACTCTGGACAGATGTTTATGATCTGAACAATGATGAGAACTGAACCTCTAACCTTCCAGTCATTATTAATCCAATGTGCTGACTGCTAAACCACAGCGGCTGCTTCATTCTATTACTTCTGGGAAAGTCAAAAAATGACATACAAAACAATAAAAAGTAAACAAATAACACACATGCATGCACACAAGCGCACACACAGGTTTGCAAAAATAAATGCAAATGAATGATACTTACGAATTTCCACATAATCCGGTTGTTAATGAAGACAGCCGATTTGCTGGGAATGCAGAATGTCACCGAGACTTCTTTATCCTCAATCTTAGTGTCCTGCAGTTTCTCCCATGTTTCCTCTGCCTCTTCTGCTTTGCGGAACTCCACAATACCCATGCCCAGAGACTCTTTCTCGCACATCACAATCTGGTCAAGATATATCACCATCTTGTCAAAATCACAATCTCTCGTCAGAACAACTCATAAACAAAAAAATGAAGTATTCAGCTATGACTTTGTTACACATGAATACTAAATGACTGAAATAGAGACATGCCTGACACTAGTAATCAGAGACCTTCAAGCAAATTTTCTATAAGAAAAAAAAACTTTCACAGGTATGTGTGCTCCGGTGGGTGGTGGAGGCCATGCGCACATCTGTGCACACATGTGAGCATGTGGATGGTCACTGGGAAAAATATTTTGGGGGATGTGGGGGTGTATCTACTAGGGATTTCTATTTTTGTTTAAAATCCCTATTTTTGTTTGTTTTCATCAGTTTCATTTTTGGATTTTCTTACTGATAATTACTTTTTTTAAGGGATGTGTGGACCAAAGGATGGGGAGGAGGACACTTTTTTGATAACTGTGACCAAAATCAAAATACAGATGTATGAAGACAGAACTAAATAGCAAGCTTCCCCCCCCCCCCCCCCCCCCATTTTATCAAAACAAACCAGACATTTTATGTGGTCATACACAGAACTAAAAGCTAAGGATTTTCTTTTCCCCATTTTATTAAAACAAACCGTGTGTGTGTGTGTGTGTGGGGGGGGGGGGGGGGGTCAAACATTGTGGGGAGGGGGGGTGGGAAGAGAAGCTGAGGTTAAAAACGTGGGCTGGGGTCTGTTTTATAACCCTAAAGTAGTAAGGAAAAGAGATAGCATGGATCTCACCACTCTGCATGTCAGCTTTTTTTTTTTTTTAAATCCTTAGCTTTCTTGAAGGATGGCCATCACTCCTCTCTCTTGCTACATTTCCTTCCCCATTTTTGAACACTAACAGGTATCATCTCGCAAGTGGGTGGATTCAAGGCCATGCACAATTTCTACAGGTATGTTTCAATCTGTGCATAAAGGCTAGAAGGCAGAACCTCTATTCTTACAGCAAACAGCCTAACACAACAACATTCTCCTCTACAACATGCACTAACCTGGCAGTACACAGGACTGGTGACTGTGCTGAATGTCTCGCGCAGCTTGTTGATCTCTGTGAAGTCTTTGGGCAAACCATTGATGGCCAGACAACGTGACTGCAAACGGTCCCAGGTTTGATAGGAGGGCTCAATGAAGTCAGCATGCAACAGATGACTGCCCACCTCCTTCCAGTCTATTTCATCACGAATCTGGCGCACCTTTTCCATATCCTGCTCCTCAAACTCCAGCAAGCCATAGGACTTACTGGAACCTTAAAACATGACAAAAACACTGGGCTTTTTTTTTTCAGACAAAAACACTGTGCTTTTTTTTTTCAATCTACCTTGCTTTTTTTATTTTATTTTAAAGAGGGGGAGGGGGGGGGGGTATTCTTTCGTATCAATCAAAAAGAGATACATGTATTTGTGTGGCTTTCCTTAAGGTAGCAGGTACAGTGGCGGAGAAGCTATTTTTTGTTTATTTTAGTAACAGTGGATATACATAAGCTAGAAACCTGATTTTTGGCAGAAATCTGCAGGATACATGTCTCTAATAGAAAAAAATATTATTTTGGTAAAATGTTTCATATAATTTGTGTTGTAATTAATTATGTAAATTAATGTGAAATTTTCGATACCAAAAATAGTGATAGTTTTTGACAGACTAATTCCCAGGGTATAATTCTTTTTGAAGATTTGTTTTTTTTAATATAACCTATATTACAAAATGAAGCTTTTGTCATACCAACTTTTTGATATCCAGTTTTGTCTTCATTCTATGGGCGTATAAAATTCGCGTTAAATGTCATTAAAATTTTTTACACTTTTACAAGCTTTATTACTAAACTATACAAGTTATCCAAAATCTGGTATGACACAAGCTAGCTGTTAGTATGATAAAGCTTTGTGCCAAAATTCATGCAGATTGGTTAATATTTGTACGCACTAGGAACGCAAAACGACAAAAAAAAGGTCAATTTTGACAAACGTTGATTTTCAGGAGATTTTTGGGTCACCCCAGCCTTACTAAAAAAATTCCTGAAGCAAATCTGTTTGTTTTTCAGCAAAATGCTTTGAGGATATAGTGTAGAAATGATTTTTCTGTGTTAAAAAAAATATAGGAAGTAGTAATTCCAAAAAGTCAAATTTCTCATCTCCCCCACTGTACCTGCTACCTTAAATCAGATCTGTATCTAAGTGGTTTTCTTAAATCTACCCAAAAGGAAAAAAAAATTAGACTGATGTTTCACATCAACCAGAGAAAGCTGTGTGCCTGTGTGTGTCCATAACGAAAACATGTTTTGTAAGATTTTCACACCTTTTATCAGTAGATCATCACCAAATTTACACCAAACGTGTAAACCAATGAAAAGTCATAAATGCATGAATTTCGAAAGGAAGGGTCCAAGATCAAGGCTACATGAACCAAAGAAATATAAGATTTTTCTTACAAACCTCTCAATCTATTTATTTTCTCCATTCATGATGCCTAAGTTTCATCAAGACAAAGCATTCACACAATATCACAGTAACTGAGAGGAGTAAAAAAAAAAAAAAATTGAATTCTCTTCTGAAGAGCTAAAAATCAAAACAAGTCTGTAAATGCAATCTGATGAATTTGAATTTTGAAAAAATTATTACATATATAAAAAGTCTCAGCCATTACTACAACAGTCAAGCCATAGAAATGAATTTCACTTGAACAAAAGGATTATTATGTCTTTTGTGTAAACAGCAATACAGCCATTTCAGATTACCACATTCATGGAATTTTAGTGCCCTGGATCAGATCCGTAAATGTTGAAGTTTCAGAGTCCTTGGAATAATTTCATGGTCACAACTATAAGATAACTGAAATACATGATGGTGTATATCTTCATCAAGATCTACAAGCCAAATGGAATATCTCTGCTGTTTAGTTTTTATAAAAACTTAATGTGCCAAATTCTAAAGTTATGAGCATTTTTTTTCCTGGTTACCATATGCAAATATTGATGGTACTGATACTTCATTCCAAACTACCATGAAGTATATCTGGGTCAAGTAACCATTCTCCTACCAAGATCTTAGGAGAATCACTCCCATCACTTCACATTTATAGATCTACAATAGCATGTTAACAATTTGTCTTTGTTACAGTAACTTCCTGGCAAGAATAATGTCATCATATGATAGCTGATTTGCAAAAACAAAACAACAACAAACAAAAAACAAACAAACCACCACACACGCACACACAAAAAAACACACAAACGTCTTCATGCAAAAAGTTCAGAACAACACAGCACGTCTAATCATGAAGAAAAGAAAACATGATAATATACCACCACTGCTCAAAGAACTTCACAGTGATCAATCAAATCTCATTATCAGTACAGAACTGAAATTCCTGTCTGCTGGCTCTTTACCACTATACCTTTTGGACCGACTCTGCACATATCAAACATCATATACTCTGTGATCCTCATAGCAAAAGATTCTAATTGTGCTGAAACATGAAAAGCAAAATAATCAATCTTCAGTCATCTAGAGAACATGTTTTGCATTTCACTGCGCCATCTATTCGGAACTAGCTGCCATCTGATCTGAGGGACCTGTCCAACCTTTCTCCCTTCATGTCACAGTAAAGATTTCCTGTTAACCCAGATCTTGTAACATTTGTAATCATTCATCATTCATGTGTGCATGTTTGTATATGTTTATGATCTTAAGTGTGAACGTATGTATGCTTCAACTCTGTGTGTGTGTGTGTGTGTGTGTGTGTGTGTGTGTGTGTGTGTGTGTGTGTGTGTGTGTGTGTGTGTGTTGTGTGGTGTGTTGTTTGGGTGAGAGATACATAATTGCTTCTGCACATACTATACTTTGTGTCTTGTAAATGTACACTTTGTTTGTGAGACAGTGAAGTGCGAGTGAGAATGACGTCACTGACTGACTGAGAGCGGGTGGAGCAGAAGGGAGAGCTTGTAGGCCCACATATTGTGTTCTGCTCTCTGTGTGCAATTTAGCTGGTGTTTTTGTAAGTTTATTTGCTGTGTGTGTGTGTGTGTGTGTGTGTGTGTGTGAGAGAGAGAGAGAGAGAGAGAGAGAGAGAGAGAGAGAGAGAGAGAGAGAGAGAGAGAGAGACATGAATCTGTGTAAACAGGCCTACAAAAGATCTCTATTTCTTTTAGTTGTCCAAATCTGGTGTGTCTGGGGTCACCCAGGTATCTCCTTTTGATTTTTAACTTGGCAGATATTATTGTTGCTGCTTTTTGAAGCTGTTGATACTAGCTGTTTAGTTTACTACTGAATGCTGTCATAGTGATACCCTGTGTGTGTTGTGTGTGTTGTGTGTGTGTGTGTGTGTGTGTGTGTGTGTGTGTGTGTGTGTGTGTGTGTGTGTGTGTGTGTGTGTGTGTGTGAAAACTTGAAATGTTCTTGATTCATGAACATGTACTTACCTTTTTCAATTAAATTTATATTCTAACACATGGTGTGTCTTGAACTTGTACTTACCTTTTTCAATTATATTCTAACACATGGTGTGTCTTGCAAATTGCCATGTACATGAGAGCTTGTGGTTGAAATGCTGGTGTATGTATGTTTTGCAAATTGCCATGTACATGAGAGCTTGTGGTTGAAATGCTGGTGTATGTATGTTTTGCAAATTGCCATGTACATGAGAGCTTGTGGTTGAAATGCTGGTGAATATATGTTAAATTGTTTTTTTAATTTGCCATAAAATCTTTTTGTATACGCTTGCATGTGTGTAGGCCTGCAAAGTGGAAGACTGGTATAGTGACTGGTCAGTAAGATCAGTGATAACCACTTTTTTGTCTTCAGTTTATTTTCACCCATGGTGAACATATTATTATGTATGCCAACTAAACTGATATAACCTCACAATGGAAGATAAATGTGACTGACCTTGAATTTTGAAAGAAACAGTTTTGTAACACTAACAGCACGACATTTGTGATTTACAAAAGTATGTCTGCAAATTAGATGTCCATGATGTCAAACTGCTGTTGTTGGGTTGGTATGTAAATGGTCAGCGCTTCCTGTTCTGGG
Source organism: Monoplex corrugatus (assembly GCA_030674185.1). Classification (NCBI taxonomy): domain Eukaryota; kingdom Metazoa; phylum Mollusca; class Gastropoda; order Littorinimorpha; family Ranellidae; genus Monoplex; species Monoplex corrugatus. Next base: position 93,761,382 of record CM060313.1, on the reverse strand, counting down.
TTTCCCCACATCCAATGCATGTTAATTTGATTGAAAAGAAAAACAAACTGTGCATACTGTAAATCATAATGAATGTTGTAAAAAGGATTGGTCTTTTCCGACAAAGTCTGATATGAGTCAAAATGAAAGGGATGAATTCCTTGATTTTTGTCTTTGTTTTCATGCATATTTAAATATATTTCCAAAATCATGCAGAGATAATATCTATCTAATATGAAATCAATATAACTTTTTGCATTAATAACAAATAAATCATGTAGTTTACAAATTCATTCAAATACCGTTATTTTGGTATATAATATGCATATATTGAACAAAATATTGTGATCTCATGGGCAGATCATTATTGTTCATGGTCGCCATTTTGATTTTTTTTTTTTCACATATGGCCAATTTTTTATTTAAATTGCTCAAAAATAAATCATGAATGTGAATACTGAAAAATCATACGTGTGTAGAACTGATTGCTCTACAAGAAAATGTCAAATTTCAGTTAAAAAGACTTAACACATTTTTTCCCCCTTCTTAATGACTTTCATGTATGCAAAAAATAGCACCACAACATTATGCAATAAACTATGCACAAACCGCAATATTGTCTTTTCTCTTGTTTATATGAAGGAAAAAAGTTTCATGGTGTGAATGTTCATTCAATTTGCATCAATTTGATATATAATATGTCTATGCTATGTAATATCTGTGGTTCACAGTAGGAAAAATAGTAAATGTACATAGTACAGTCTTAAAAACATGTAATTTTGTGCAGACTGGTAAGAGTTAATGCAGAAGTACTTTGGCACTGAATTAACATAGTTCTGTGCAGAGGTATTTTTGCTTTAACTGAATGGGGCCAATGCTGCTGTAATATGTGATACATACATCATCAGATATCTTGTTTTCAGTTTGTAATTCATGACAGGTTTCACCAGAACAACGCTTGACATTTGATAGTTTACTTAACGTTATTCTGGTTTACTTATTAATTTCAGTAAATATCATCAAATCTAATATGCAGATACCAACAATTTCCACAAGTCATATCAAAATTCTGATCACAATCTTGACAAACTTTGATAAAAACTACAAAAACTAGTTTTTTGAAAATTTAAGTCTTACATATCTGACAGAATTGCCATTAGGTACAGAAACAAAGGTGCATACTGTTTACTGATAACTGCACAGTTTACATGTATTCAACAAAAATAAAATAGAAGAAATGAATGATTAAAAAGAGTGATTAAGAAGGCTACCTGTTTTTTCTGATCTCATGATGAAGCACGACTTCATTCGTCCATGCTGTTCCATCATTTTGTGAAATTCCTCATCAGTGTAATTTGGAGGCAGATGGGCAACGCAGATCAATTTGTCACTGGCACAGAATGTAACAGTGACATCATTGTCCTTCAACTTGGTGTTGTCCAGTTTTGTGACTGCATCTTCCAGCTGACGACCATCACGAAGAGTGACAACAGCTGAAATGGATATAATGAAAATATGGCATTAGTAGTACTTATGACTATCAAATAGTAATTTGGCAATCTAAAATATGAAAATCATTCAAAGTCTGAAAAATTACAAAATGTCTACTTCTCATCCAAGATGGTGACCCCCTAACTTACCACTACTTTGCTTTTGCACTCAAAACATATTTAGCTCGGCTCAAACTGAGGCTTAAGTCACTGTCCTGCTTGTTTCAACTACTGCTTGTAATTGGTATTTGTTAAACACTTGAATGAAAATTGAAATATTTATTCAGCATTTGAAGATTACTCAAGTTACCTTTACTTGATCGAGTCAGATGCCAGCAACTGTTCACAAAGCAAATGCAAAACAGTGAGTGCTCTGAAAGCTAGACAACACTTCCGTTTTATCCACATCTGGAAATTACAATGTGCATCACTTGGCTCAGAATATTATACACACAAAATTACTTTCACAAATACTTAAATGGAAATACAAATCAATCAACACTAAGCACTAACTAATAATGGTAAAATGTTACAGGTCAGGAAAAAACATCCATGATAGAAATAAAGTTGCTGGCAACATTTATGAGGCAAGTAACATCAAAATAAGAGAAAAACAGGCTCTTTGTACCCACCCACCCAACCCTACACACTTATTTGAATTAAAAGGTGGACAGGGTTTAAAACTGTACATTCAAACAAAAAGACATAACAACATATGCAACATACTAGATTCATCACACATCCATGAACATGTATGATAAAACAAGGTATAATTACTAACCACTATGATTAAAACAATGGACATTCAGACTGAAGGGCTCAACTTCAGTCAGCAATGGATTACCTTACCAGTTTGGCTATGTTCAGTTAAAACCAAATGGTCAGAGAAGAGTGGAATTGTAAATAATCTTCTCTGTTCTTTTCCAAAGGAACACAACCTACATGCGCACACACATGCAAGAATGCGAATTCTATTTTCTAACTGTATACATGTTACATATAATTATGAAAAATGTATAAGTTATTTACTGAGACATGGAGATCACATATTTTGTACACATGCAAGAGTGAAAGTAAGAAGACAGAAAGAAAGAGACCAAGAATGTGTACATGTGCATATGTCATTGTGTGAGTGTGCGTGTGTGAGACCATGTAATTTCTGTGAAGATATACGTGTGCATGACGTGGGGTGGGAGAGACAGAGTAAAATCTAGACATTGTTGTTATGCTTAAGTTCAAATGAATATCTGTCAACTTTTCCGCTTGATACGAACAATTAATATGTTCTTGTTTGCTTCATCTTCCTGTTTTGATAATTTAGTTTTGTTTTATCAAACTGTGGTTCTGTTGGGGGGTCTTGTTAAACTCATATGTTTCAGGTTTTTTGTTTGTTTCGGTGGTTGTTTTTTGCTTTGGCATGCGCGCGTGCGTGTGTGTGTGTTGGGGGGGAGGGGGGATGGGGCATGGCAAATTTTTCAAACAAAAATTTAATGTTCAGAAACCAAAACTAAAAACCCACAACACAAAAGTGGTGATGACTGATATTTCAAAATTTTAATAAAAAAAAAAAGGGCAGTTAAAGTTAGAAGTGAATACTCAAGCATTCGGCCTTTTCATTCTGAGGCCTGACTTGTGTATGAATTAAAGGACAGTCTTCCTGATAATATCTGAAATTCAATTATCTATGCACACACACGCAGAAAACTATGTGTGCGTATAAATAATTATATATAATACAATAAATTTTTTAAAATACAAGTATTTACATTCACATTCAAAAGTGGAAAGAAGCATGTTCATGTGCAAGCACACACTAATAGCAAAAAAGAATTTGCTTTCTTTTTTTTTTAAAAGGATCATCACACTTGTAGAGATTTCCTTCATGCTCACCTTTCCCCCCACTTTTTACACCACCTCAATAGCGACTGAAACTGGCACTTTTTACAATGCACTGATGATGGTGATGACATGATGATGACAATCATGATGCCACAGAGTTCCATTTTGGATTGAGACTGCATGACAGGGCTGTACTCTTCGCTAACTATGATAACATATCCTGGCATCAACCAAGACAGAGATATCAGACAACTGTGCTGCTGGTCAGAAAATTTGAGCAATACCCTCAATGACACATCCATAAAGTGGATGAGACTCAACTGTCTGGTCCAAGTCTCCCCCCATTGAGTCCATAGCACACTCTCCTTGTCAACTCTGGGTAAGAACTGGTTGGAGCCCAAAATTCCCAGACTGATTTTTGAAGGGACTGACCAGGATTCAACCCACAACCATTGAGTATGTAGTCTGCTGCATTAACAACTACACCAATGTGACTGGTTATATAGAAAAAGACTGAAAGTGAAAGAAAAGAGAAAATTATACATACCTGAATCTAGACTCTCACTGATTTCTATTTTCTCAGCTTTAAAGCGCCCCAGAAATTCTTGTATTTCCTGGAAAAAAAAAAAAGGGAAATATTACATCAACACTTTTGAAGAAAAAAACACCTGAACTTCTAAAATGACAATATGATGATTCATCTACAACTCTGTGTGTGTGTGTGCGTGCGTGTTTATGCATGCGTGCACGTCTACAATACTGGAATAAGACCTGGGACATGAGGGTGAAAAATTAAAAGTAATCAAAAAAGCAAGCAAAACACATTTTTGAAGAGTTCAGACATACCTTTAATAAACAGGAACAAAGTAAACAGAGTTCATTTAAAGACTTCACTAAAACTCATCAAAATGTAGACCAAGTGACTGGTGTGATGTGCATTACATGGTTTCCACTTGGTACTGCTTTTTTAGATAAAATAACCAGGCTTCATGGAAAGGATGATACCATCAATACAGACACCTAAGGTCATGTGTCCAGTATTAATCTTGAACAGAACTTAACCATGTCCTGAATATAAACTTATGTATAGGTGGAAACCGTAACCCACGCAACATTGTGGCTTAATTTTTCACTGACAATGGTAGAGCTGTGATATGGAGGTATCTTGATTTATTTTAGACAACATATTAAAAGCTTTCTTTCTATGACAATGATGAGCATTTGGGCATAGCCATATTTATGTAACTGGGAAATGTTGCGTGCATTACGTGGAATCCAAATGGGAAACCATTCTTGTATTCCATCGAGCAACATCAGAATAAATCAGTTTTTACATTTAGGTGCTCTTGATGCATTAGATTGTTTTCTACATTGTTAATTTTTGTTTGCAGGACTTAACAATATGCTGTATGCAATGACTTTGCTGGATTTTGAGTAATTCATTCAAATTGACTGGATTTGATAATTTCTTGGATTTCAGCGAATATTGAATTCTATTTGTTAGATGTCACACAGTGATACATACAAATGGAAATGGACTAATTCAGTTGATTCATCCTTTCACTAATTCATTCTTTCAATTGGTCCATTCTGGGATTGCTGGAAGTCATAAGCAGGAGGGGGGGGGGGGGGGGGGGAACTAGTTCATCAGTTCATGTTGAGATTCCATTTTTGGTTACATTTTCACAACTTTAGCTGTAAAGTCACTGCATTGGTGTAGCTTTTAAACAGTAAAAATGTGGTGCCCGTGTTGGTTAATGGTCGGTGGCTGCAGGAGACTCAGGTTGTCATTGGCCACCCAAGCGATGTCATCAATATCTGGAAAGCTGAAGTGTCCACTTCTGTCTCGCAGAAATTTCACCAGCGTCTCACCACCTTCTGACTTCAGAACCCGGAAATCACACACACACACACACACACACACAGCTCTGAATAAATCATTAAATGCTTTGATTATTGTATAATGTGGAAAAGGTGAACTAAAAGTTTCAACATTAAGAAGTGTAAGCGACATTGTATTGATCAGATCTTATGCCTTTGTACATTTTTAAAACCTACAGCAGGTTAATTTTTTTTTTAACTGTCCTATTGGACAAAATTATGACCATGGTACTGCCTTCAAAACAATGTATCCTTACCAGTCCATTGTAGAATACTGAATAATGACTAGCAACAATAATACTGATATTAATTTTTGTAATGATAATAGTGATAATAACAAGACAAGGTGTGAGAGTGGTTTCTCCGTAGCGCTCAAACAAGAAGTATAATCCAATCTGTTGTTTTAACAAGTAATCTTTTAATAGCCACTCAAAAGTAAGGCATAAAAAGCACAATGTAGATCTGTATGCTGAGCCAGTTTCAGGTAAGTCCGATCAAAAATGTGCGTAAGGAGGAAGCACAACTGTCATCTCAATAGATCTGAATCACTTCCACTGTAACCAACAAACTTTTCTTTTGGCAAGATAGCTAATATGGCTTTCCTTCTCCCTTTATTTGCAGTGAGTATTCATCTTCAAAGAAAGAATAGATCTAGATCTACAGTTCAGTGGCTGGGGAAAAAGAAACATAATACATAAAGACTGTGAGTGTGACATGCATACCTTGAAACAAAATCTGCAACAGTGTTTCGTCTCTGCAGTAACTCACGTCACAAAGTGCCGACTTTTAAAAATTCTCTGTAGATTTCAACAGCTGTATGTCTTTAACTGGACCATGTAATTGGAATACCATAATTGCTTGCTTTCTGTCCAAAGACATCAATTTGTTGCGAAACAGAAATTGATAACAATGATTCAGCAAGTGTGCGTTGCCGTGGAATCTAAAACCAGTGGCACTTAAAACTATTCCACGAAATTTCGTTTTTGCTGAGAGCGTTCCTTTCCCAAATACAAACAGTAGGGCTCACAATATTTTTGTTAGTCACAACACACGCATTAAAGCTTGTATAAACAAAAAGTGTCAACGAAAATGCTCCATATAACGTTTATTCGTTACGTGCGCTACAAGAGAAACAACAAATTAGGGTACCGCTTTCGATTCTGCAGAATCCCACGACAATGATTCGTTGTACACGTAACATCATGAATGCATGCCGAGTTTTGCGAAATAAAAGAGACTTGCCTGCACACTGTAAACTTAAGAAAGTTTCCACATTTTCATGCACAGTTGAAATCGTATTGAAACGTTTGTGTGTTACTACAGAAACAATCGCAAATGCTCACATTTGGTTCGCATTTAGAGAGAATCGATCATTATTTACTCTTTTACTGAGTTTTATCCAGAAAATCTTATCTATTTTTTAATAAACAATAAAAGCAAAATTGTATCCTTACCTCAGTTTGCTTGCCACACACACACACCAAACAGGAGATGCCAACACTTGTGGTGACGTCAAGCAGATGTGATGTGCGTTTCAAAGCGTCGGGTGGAGACGAGTCAACCAATGTCCAGCTTGTGTTTGAGCATACATGGGCCATGTGCCGCTTGTCACGTACACATTTTCTTTGTTCTCAAACACTTTAGATTCAGAGGATGGGGCCAAGGTAATTGACTTTGATGAGGAGTTAGGATAGGTTGTGTGCGTTACACTAGGAAACAAAACGTGTCACGCTGTAAGCACCGTCAGAGAAACTTGCATTCAGCTTCATATTTCAACAAACTGAATCGTGAGCAGGAAGAACGATCCCCAAAGATGCATTCTGGAGTAATTTTGAATCAGTTGAAGCACAACTGTGTTGAGTGGGTAGAACGGAATGCAAGCGTTATCAGTGGAAACTAATGAAACGCACGATCGCCATATTTTTGGATGCACCAAACGCAACTTATTGCATGAAGTTTTGCAATGGCTTATTGTGAGTGGGATTAATGTTTTATTTACTAGCAGGACACACACAATTCATTTGTGTGTTGCTTGTTCTGATTAAGTTACACTGTTGTACAAGTTTCAACCCAAGCCATGTCCCACTTTCTGGCGCCTTTTTGTCACAACCACAGACAAAATAAAAACAATAAAAAAAATCAGGCAAAAACAAATGGTGATGAACAATGCTTTATTTTGTTGAAGAAACATGTCGCCAAACCAACTGAAATAAAAAAATCTCCACCAACATATGCAAAGGCAGCTATAACTGAAGCTGAAGTGAGGGCCCTATCATTCTATAGGGTGATTCCAGTATTGTAGACGTGCACATGTATATGGCTCATTCTCAGAAAGCGTGTACCACCAAGGCAAGGGTGATGTCATTCAGAATATATTTTCATAAAAACTATTGGGTTAAAGTTTACTATGTCAGTTGATTTTTGTTGCTATTCTGTTTAAGAAATATTACATATAATTTCAAACAGCAGCTGTGAATGTGTGTGCTGTAATTTTGTGAAAATGCAGCAATGTGTGAATAAAATGTGAGTCTGATTTGGGACATGGCACAGCATCAGTAACAATCATATGTAAAACCTTCTGCTATAACATTATAAAATGAATCTGTTCATCCATATCTGTTCAGTAAGGATTTGATTTAAATTCCCTGGAGGGCTTGCTTTAATTGGAATTATAATTTAGAAGTAATCAGAAATACAAAAGTTCATTATAAACGTTACCAATCGTGTCCGATTTTTGCCCTCCAAGATCGCCGGTCGTGCATATCGGTTTGCGCAGAGATACACACCTGCTTGTTGTATAAATTCATAAAAGTAGTTCCAGAAACAGTACAAGCAAAAATTTTTAATCAAAATCGCTGTAACTTGTAAAAAATATGATTTTAGTATCATCTTCGTGCGTCATGTCCGGAATTTAAGGTAACGTTTCAAATCAGAAAAATACTCACTCATTAATTTAAAAAGAAACTGCACTATTTTCTCTTGCGTACAACTACCACATCAGGGGAACTTCGTTCAACTTCCTCTGTTTCTTAATTTTGGGCGCGCTAGCGACAGCATCGATCAAACGTGTTTGGTGTCCGACATTGTGGTGCTTGTAACAAATAAATGAAGAAGAGCACCGACCAACTTTGAGCGGTAAGTTTAGGCTTATTTCATTATGATTTTGCCTTTTTGATGTAACGTATTTCACAAGGATTTTTTTGTTGTATTTTAACGAAGTGATTTCCTATTTTTGTTGACAATGAGGATTACTGGAACCTTCTTGAAAGATTCGATGAGCAACAATTGGACAATGAGATGTCACGCAACCGGCAATTCACTTCATTTTCAACTTCATTTAGGACTGTGTTACATGCAAACCAATTTAGTTATGTCTGTTACATATTTATTGATAAGGAATGCCAGCTAGTAACTTTTTAAACAAAATATTTTGATGTCAAGATGGATTTGTCATGGGTCCATTATACTTGTAACACAGAGGGGGAAAAAAACTGGCATCATTGTTGCGTTTCTAAGAGATATCTGACAGTTTTGGTGGTTTTTTTTTAAAATACTGCATGTTGTATGTTGACTAACACATTTGTTAATTTATCAGGTTTTGTGAATTATGTTTTGGACAGAAATTTGAAACTTGAAACATGATCACCATGCCTGATTTATTAATTCATTTTCTATTCTTTCGTGTCAAAGTAAGGTTAATCGAGAGCCTCTTAATCTTACAGTATTGTAGGAATTATCCATGAATCAGAATGATTTTACTGACTGTACTTTGTGTCTGTCCTTGTGAGAATGTGCATGTGTACAATTGTAAGAGGGGGGCATCCTGATTCTGAATGAAGTGCTATTTTACAGGCAGATCGCAAGAGGCTGGTGAGGAAGGAAGGCACCATGAAGGATCTAGTGTCCCAGCTGAGGATGGACATGGCTTTCCTGGCACAGCACTTATTTCATGCTCATTGGCAGACCAGTCTGTTTGACAAGCTGAAGAAAACCATTTCCTTGCACAACTGTCTGCATGGTCTTAGATTCTGCAAAAAATTTCGCCTGCCTTTTTCAGGATGAAATTCAGGCAGCTCATTGGTAATGGCACCATGAGCACCTCACAGTCCACCCAATTGTGTGCTATTATGCCTGCAAGGGATGCAAAAGTGACCAGGATAATAAGTGTGGTATAAAATAATGAGACTGTCACTGATATAAAAGTTTGATACCTTGAACTGAAATTGGGGTCAACTGACATGTATGTTTGGTCAGACTCTGGAGAGTTTGGGTTTCTTCAAATCAAGTGCTGGAGAAAGTGGATTCTCCAGCCCTGTTGCCTTCTGGGGGCATTGTGTTTTCTTTCAGTGACTTGATGGTGGACAGTTTTGAACAGCCTCCCTGCATGTGTGTTTGTGTAACCGAGATCTATTAATACAGAACACACTCTCTAGTCCTTTTTTTTTTAATCTTGAAGATAAGAATTTTGAGTTCATCTTTATATCATCATTACACAAAGGACAAAAGTGCTGTATCTAATGAGCAAATCAAACAAGTGACAGGCATGCCTGTGTATTCATGTGGTACTTGAACCACTGAACTGTGTTCTTCAGCCTGTTTGGTTTCCATGTTACAAAACTAATGTTTTTATGGACTAATCCAGCTCCAGTCACATTAAAAAGATTGGAGATCAGATTTTCTACTAAAAACAATATTGTCTGATCTAAAAGTCAGGAAAAGTGAGCAATAACTGAATAAGTTTGTTTTCTACAGTTTTTTTTCTGCAACGTAAATGTTCAGAAGCGTCTGATAGCTGTTGTTTGTCGCGACATTGTTTGTTTCATTTATTTATTTATTTACACATGAAAGGGAACTATTTCTGTGTGTTTGTTATATGACATGATACTGAGCTAAACAAATCTTTGGAAATCTTATTTACAGTGGATTTATTGATCATAATGAATGCTGTTTGGTGTCCGGTTACGTGAGTAATGTACGTGCGTCTTAGTGCTTAGATTTGATTTTATCAAGATTTTGCGCTGTATAAATATTGTAATTATTAATTATTATTTATCTTGCTGCATTTGACCCCCTACATACAAAATATCTGACAAAGAACTATCTTTTTTTTGGCTTGATTGTAGAGTTTACATACTATACTTTACAAAACTGTCAAGTATTTCAGATCTGAAGCACTTTTATTTTTGTCTGTGTATGTCCCACTTTTGGTACATCTTTTCTGAGAATGAGCCATATATATGTGAGCATGTGAACATATTTTCAAACCAACCCTACACTGATAAACGATAAATGAAGAACCCTGTTGTTAGTTTTGATGAACTATGTTTATGCTGCATGTATGCTGCACTGATGTATTAGTGTATGTATCCAATTGTGTTTGTCCTGCATTGATATACTGACATGGCAACCCCCACCCCTTTTTTGTTAATAAAATGTGTTTATACTGCAGTGATGTATTTGTATGTGACTAGTTCTCCAGAATTGGTACCCCAAAGGGGTAGTGAACATTTTCCCCTATTACAGCTTAGAAATTAACTCCCAGGTAGCATAAAGGCTACTAATGTACTAAGTTAACAATGGAGAAGCTGTGGTAGCAGCGATGGCACCACAATAATTTTCATTTTTAAGAAAAGTGCACTTTAAATGCGAAAAACAAACAAATATGGCCGCTGAAAAAGTTGCAGCTGAACATGTGCTTTGAATGTTGCAGTCAAACACACACACTGTTTCAATTTATTGCGTGGTGATTGTTTTAAATCATCAATAAAACGTCAATTGAACTGTGACGACAACGCGATTAATTTTGAAAAGCGTGTTGCGTAATTATAAACTCCTGAAAATGACTGTTCCGTATTCACAAGCAGAGTCACGCTATGGTGTGTGCAGTGCCTGTTCGCTACACACAGTGCAATTCATCTCAAGCACAAGTTCAGCTTTTCATCTTAAAATAGATATGAATTACCTTACAACCGATACCATTTAACAGAAATAAAGCAATCTATTAATTTTCTAGAATTTTTTTTTGTGAATGGCGTCACACTTGTGATGCACGGGGCGTCACACTTGTGATGCACGGAACGCCACGACTTCGAAGTCCGATTGTAGCAGATGAACACTGCCTGGCCAGTCGAGCGACCGTCTAAAACGACTAATCATATGTACACATCGAGTGATGACGTTTGTGCACAAGTGTGTACTGCTAAAAGTAGCAGAAGCACAAAAATCTGTGTTGTGTCACACATCGTGTCCTTGTAAGAACGGAACGAGAATTCCCCGCGCGAAATCAGGTCAACCCTTCAACTTGCTTCAAGACTTTTCCAGCCCTTCACTGTGTTCGCGGTGAGTGCACAATGCCTTTTTTTTTTTTTATCTCTTTTTGATGTGTATATATGAGTTTAAATGTGTGGTAAAGCGTAATTTTAGTGAAATGGGTCGATAAATCCCAACACTGGCTTATTTGTCTCATCGGATTGTGTGTGGCACAGTGTGTCACATTTGATCGTTGATGAACGTAACGGCATCGTCTCCGTTATAAGAATTTTAACATGATGAAATATGCCCACTGTTATTAGATGACATGTATCGACACAAAAGATAAAAGGTCTTAAAAATCTAAGTGGAAAAGCCAGTTTTAGACTTGATCATTGCCTGAAGATATGTCATGTACCTCACGGTGTCACATGTAATGTCAGCGGTGTCACATGTGAAAACGCGACACAAAACATGATACTTCTGATTTTTGCCTAGAAATTAATTTAATATATCTGGTTCTTATGCACACAATAGCTGTTGATCATGCAAAATAATAATGCACACTCTTACAAAATAGTGCAAACTGAGATCAATCTTAAATGTTTTCACAGTGGCGTCGCATACCTCACGGTGTCACACTTTTCAAGTGCTTATTATCTGTACAATATGAAATGTTACATTTGTGTTTTCTATCTTGTTTCGTTCCTTTGTTGTCCAACAACCACAAGATGCAGCAATTATTTTGTATTTTTGTATATTTCAGAACTTGGAGCCATGTGGTGTCACACCGTGATGCACGCAACGCCAAGATATATTTTCGATTTATTATGCAAATTACTAAAAAAACCAAATGAGACCCAGCTTTTTAATTTTATGTTCCCTTAAGCTACATTGCTTTAGCTTTCAAAATATGGCAAAAGTAAAACTATACCTCTATCTTTATTTTTGACTGCTCTGCAACCTTTGGGGTACCAATTCTATATTTTCACATGTACTACATTGATGTAATGACAAAATCTACCATCACCCCCCTTTTTAAAAAAAATTTTTAATACATGTTTTATTTCGGCTGTACAACAGGATTTATTATTATTAAGAACTGTATCATGCAAGTATTGAACCTGAAAATCCATCAAGATTTTCTAATCTGTGTTGACAGATACCATATTTTAAGGTATCAAATGCAGCAGACAAACCATGGAGAGTCAAAAGTTATTATCACTACCCGAACCAAGCAGAACATTATTTGCTACTCTATGGAGTACTACAGTACGGGCAGTGGGCAGACTGGGAGAAGCAAAGAAAATTCACTGGCTGTCAGATAAGCAAAAAGTTGCTGCAAAAGTTTTCTCAAAAACCTTCGACAAAAATGGCTAGTTTGATACTGGGTACTAGTTTTTCAATTTGTTTGATACAGGGTAGGCCCTATTAGTTTTCAATTTGTGATCAAGATCAGCTTTCTTTCAAAGAGGCTAAACAGCAGCAGTTAGGCTATTTAACAGTAACCGGAAAGAAACCTGGCAGAGCATAATCGTATGCAAAACTGGTCAAAAATGGCAAGTCTGACATTGGGAAATAGTTTTTCAATTTGTTGTGACCAAGATCAACTTTTTTTGAAGAGGCTAAAAAACAGCATTTGCTTAAATGATTGGGCAAGTCACCCATGTCATGATGATCATAATCCCCCACTTCAATCAATCATTATCATCAATCATTCAATCAATCAATTAGCCTATTCAATGGGATGATTATCCTCGTCGGCCATGTCACCATAGGTAGCTGCTGGCGAACTAAACCAAATCAATCGAGTCATCCTAGCCGACGCGCTGTCAGCAGACGCGTTCACTTCAGCCAGATTTAGCAGAACGTCACTTCGAGCGATCCATACGCGACATGGCGTACACGGACCGACCGGCAATCTTCTACGATTACTTAATCAGTAAATGGCACCATTTTAACCAGATAGACTCCATTTATTCATTCACATTTCTTACCCCTTCGGTACTTGGAGGAATGTTTCTCAACAAGATTCGTCGAATTTTGTTGAATTCTTGCTTAGGCTTGTCTTTAAGCCTGAAGTCTTGATTTTGCGTGGACGCCATATTTCAGTTGATCCGAGCAAGAGATCGGAAGAACGCATGCGCGGAAAGATCAACAACTTCGTCTTTTTATAGAAATGTTCTTAAGTGACGTTTTGAAAACGCGAGCCAATTAATGGTATTTTGACATGAATCTGAACCAAAACACACACGAAAAAGTCAGAACTCGTTATCGTTCTATTTTCGTGAGTTTCTGGTTTCTGTTTGCTTGAACGCTGACAGTCACTTTGATCGTGAATTTGAGAGCTGACAACAGCAACAACAACAACAACAACAAATATTCATAATGTGCTTTTTCTGGAACATCCTATGAGATTCAGTTCGCATTGCTTGTGTAAAGTTTTTCAGTTTCAGTTTTCTAAAGACCACAAAAAATTCCATGCATGCATGTTATACAACTGCATTCTTTAACAAGTCTCCACCCAACAATACTTTGACATGAGAGTAAGCTTCAAACGACCTCATGAGAAACTTTGATAAGGCAAACATAATAAAAATTTCACCTATACAATCAAACGATACATGTCAAAAGCACTCTCATTTCACATTACATTATCAAAATTTAAATCAAGTAAAAAACAGACATTGACAAAACACAAAATAAAAATGAATAGGTCTATTGAGGAACCATAATAGCACAACTATTGGGAACCAAGACAAAAAGAACAGTCAAATGATATAAATGAACAGAAGTTATTCACAGACACACAAACAATGAGCGTGCACACACACACGCGCACATACGTACGCACGCACGCGTGTGACACAAGACGCTGACACATAAGAAGAAGAAAACAGGAAGAAAACGATTGAGGTGCTCTCATCCCGCCGTTAGGCTTGTGACCCTTGACCCAAGTTGTTACCGCCCCTCTCTCTCTCTCTCTCTCTCACACACACACACACGATGCTGAGCTGTTAGGCATGTGACTCTTGATCCAAGTTGTCATGTTCTCTTTACTATGTCAGTGGCTCGTCCTGGTCATAGGAAAGAAGCCACTGAACTCCTAAGAGCCCCTCTGTCTCGGCTGTTGACTTGCGTTAAACATCACCCCCACAAGTTGTTTAGCAATTTTCATGGGATACTTACTTATTGTCAATTATGTCACTGGTATGCAGGACAAAAGATTCTTGTAAATCAGTCTGTTCTGGACCAGCCTCTGTATAATATTCCAGAAGTGTCCCCTATTGCTCGTTGCCAGTTGTTCTTGGGTCTTCCTCTCTTACAGCTTCCTTCCTTCTGGTGTCCATTGAGGGACAGTCTAGGTGATGTTATCCTGAAAGAATACGAGGGTCGTCCGACTTCCTCAAGCTGGGTTTTGCCAGCAAATCTGATAGCACTCAGGAAAGTTATGTCAATTTTATAGCGGTCCAACACCATGGTGATCAAGGATGTATGTCACTATAGTTTATCAACTTTGTCCTATAAGGCTTGGACATTCCATGTACCAAAGATTGCAATTTTTTTTATTGCTTGTACTGTTTAGACCACAAATTCAGAGAGCCTTTCAGGTGTGACTTTTTGCCAGGTACATGTGAAACAGGCTTTGGTCAGAAGTTCACTTTATCCTCCTTCCTTTCCTCATGGGGACAGTAGCGTTGTCCCTGGAAAGGGCTACTCTGTCACAGTTGGAAGTAAAACACTGCATCTGCCTCACGTCTATGGTAAACGACCATACCCCACTACCACCTGCATGCAGAGGCATACCTGAAGACTGCCAGCAGCACCTTCTGTCTGTCCCCATTACCGCTTCTCCATCGCCATAGGGTTTTGTCATAGCTGAAGAGTGAATGCCTCGTTGTTCCTGCTTGCCTGTATGCCTGATCAATGCTGTGAAGGTTTTAAGTGTGGAGGGGGCATGCAACCCTCATCCCATTCTCTTGCCTACAGACTTTCGTTGTTCCACAGATGATTAGCTAGCGTGACTGAAACTTTGTTGTTTGGAGTATCATCTGTCTCCTGGCCTCTGGCTCAACGACCTTATCGGAAGCATTGGTGCATTTACCACAGGTTAGGGCACTTTCACCTCACTTCACCTCACCTGTCGGCGTCACCGGCTTCGGTGTTGGCCGCTGCACACCACCATCTCCCTCCAGGCCACTCTGTTTTGATTTTTGTGGACATTTTCTTGAATATTTAGGCCACTGATGTTGATTATGTTCTCAATGTATGAGATTGGAGGTATGCCTTTCTTCCTTTTCGCCACTGGTTTTCCTTGAAAGATGGTTGCCATGAGGTCAAGACAGTCCATCTAGAAGAGGGCCAAATTTGATTTCAAACCCACAAAGTGCCCTAACTTTGAAATCAAAGTTGGCAGTCTTCTAGAGGGACTGTCTTGACAGGGTAAGTGAACTCCCTGTACCCAGGTTTGATCTTAATCCTTTGTGTGAGTTTAGTGCATATCTTATTTCCAGGTAAAACCACCTGTAAAATGGTACGCGATCACAGCTGAAGATTTCACAGAGAGAGAAATCCCATTGTTTCTGTTTGTTTGTTTGTTTTGTTAAAATGGTATGTGGACCATAGCTGAAGATCTCACAGAGGTTAGCTGGGGAGAAGAGAAATCCCATTGTTTCTGTTTGTTTGTTTGCTTCTTTGCTTGTTTGTTTGTTTTTAAAGGACCAATCAGGATTTGAACCATTGAGCATAGTGAACTTGAAATGCTTGTACTTCACAATGTCACACCGAAAATGGCAAGTGATACAAACAAAAGACACAACAACAATAATAGATTCATTAGTCTTTATTGCAACAAGCAGTCAGTAACTTGAAACTGTTCGTTTCTGAATACAAAATTTCAAAGCACTAGAGCAATGAAAATGTACTGTTATACACGTATATGACCAAAGAGGAGAACAAAAATGACATCAGACCATGACGTTATTAAAAATGAGTCTTATAAATCTATAAATTAACTCCATAACAATGAATACGTAGCATGTCATCCCTGATTACGAATATGTAGCATGTCACATGGTTATTATAAAGTCCACATTTACTTTATTAGAAAACTAAACAGACAACTTTTGATTTCTTTTGTGGTCACTATCAAATACAAAAAACATTCAATATATGTGTTACTGGAATTTTTTTTATGATTTTGATTTCTGGAATCCTCTGGATAAATAGATATTTTCCCCTTCGATAAAATGGAATCTATGATTCGGATTTATTTCACATAAAGAACTATAATCTTTCTTTGAAAATGTAAGTAGTGTTACTCTGCCCATGTCAAAGTATACATGGAAATTTCCCCCCCCCCCCCCCCCCCCATTTCTTCTCCAGGCATGTGTTGTTGCCTTTTTATCAATCTTTGTTTGTTCTTGGTGCTGTCCCTTCCCTATCAATCTTTGTTTGTTCTTGGTGCTGTCCCTTCCCTGAAAAGTAACATCTGGCCATGAACCACATTTTCCCTGAAAAAAACAATGACAAGATGAAGTTTGGGAATAGTTTTAATGCAATACACACATTTGCTGTCTACATCAACATATCTGAAAACAATCTCATTATTTTATGTAAAAGTAATCTCACCATCTATCATAAATATAAGAACAGTATCTGAATAACTGAGGAAAGATGACACAAGTTTTTACTAGAACAAAGTGAAATCAATTATACTTTCCAATTTGCACTGGGGAAAAGATTTTTAGGATAAACTTGAATTCCACATTATACTACAAAATCCGATTTTCCTCAATTCCACTTTCTTCTGTGACCTATGCATACACATTTAATGTCACAGATTCATGCAATGTTAATGAAAAAAAAAGCTATAGTTGGATACCATTCAACATGAAGCTGTTCAAAATAACAGTTTCATTGTTTTAGTCTTAAGCATTTAGTTTTCCAATGTAGTACAATTTCACAAATGAAACAAACAAGCTGAAAGTATTCAATACAGTATGCACCTGTTTTATAGTTAAAGTCCAAATAAACTGAACATGTAGAATATTTTGTACAACATGATTAAGTTTTAGAAATGCATTCCAAAGACTAGAATTATTAAATTGTGTGTGATACTTTTTTTATGTGACATCACCCTGGCAGCAGGGCTTGAAGGGCCACAGAATCTGGGACTATTTCTCACAATGTTATGACAATGAGAATGGGGATGATATGGATGATGTTTAGAGTTTCATTTCAGATTAAGACTGCATAACAGGACTGCACTCCACGTTTAATTTCATAATCATGTCTTGGCATCAACCAGGCTCAAAAGACAGACACCTGTGGTGCTGGACAAGAAAACTGAACAACATCCTCAAAAACGCATTCGTAAAGTGACTGAGACTTCATTGTGTGGTCCTGGTCAATGGGAGCATACCATACCAACTTTCAATAGGAGCTGGTCAGAACCCAAAAATCCCACTGTAGTTTTTTGGACTGGTGGGTGTTCGTACCCATAACCTGTGAGCAGTAGTTGTTGTGCTAACCAATTTCCCACATTAACAAGTTGATTTTTGTACTTGGATTTATTTTGTGAAATTTTTTCATCAAGCCCAGTATCAAGGTTCATTACCGTGATATATTTTCTCGCACAGAACACTTTTCATATTTATATAATCAATCTTTCTAATCAAATTAAGATACTACCAATAAAAAGAACAGGGCACCATCACCACTGAAAAAAAACCCACACACCCTGCATATCTTAATTGTTTATCATGTTGAATATGGGTTATATGATCTGTGCTTGTGTAAACATAACTTAGAAATAATCTGACATAGTAAAACTCATGAAGTATTTACCCTGTACACAAAGTATCTACGGTAGTCAGAACACACACACACACACACACACACACACACACACACACACACACACACACAACACAAAGTTACATCATTCCTAAGTGTCCAAAAATATGTACACAAAAAAAGATTTTGTTAATCAAAGGATGAAGGACTTTTCAAAACTAAATAAATGCATAGCAGCGATGTTTGCTTGTATAAACATTTTATACAACATGCAGTCAATGCAATTCAGTAACCAACTGGAAATAAACACACAAAAACAAAAAGAAAGTATAAATTCATGCCTATTTCATAAACATTTCATATATCTTACAGATAACAAAATTCACAAAAGTCATACAACTGTTACTGTTATTGTTGTTTAAAGCCCAGTTGACTGCACAGAGCCATAGCAGGGCTATAACCATCTCAAAAAGTACGTCCATCCCTCACTGGAGAAAAACAAAACACTAGAAAAAGAAAATTAAGTACAGTACACACAGCAATGCATTCATGCATAAGGATATGCCCCTGGCATTGAGCACTCCCTCCAATTCATCAACTGATGATTTAGGGAAAAAAACATACATGAATACAATGTACACACAATAAGGACACTAAAACATGCTTATAAAAACAGGCATAAATTACCTAAAATTGCTTCTGTACATCACATTTCCTTAGAGCTCAAAATGCACGCAATGCATGTACCCAATTATCAATCATAAGAGAAAGTATGTAAGGCTTTATCAAACACATACATGTGAATGGACCAGCAAGGCTGAAAATTGTAGAAAGAGATGACAGAAAGAAAGCAAAGCAGCAATCGAGGAACAATGACAGTGACAAAAAAGAAATTCCTAGTACAGGATTTCCAGAAGGTGAGGAGACTATTTATACTGAAAGAACCCCTGCCATTTCCAATGAAGGAAGGTTACATACACAATTAAAAACCACATTTAAAACCATAGTCAGTTTTAAACACAGAAGCTGTTTTGATTGGAAATGAAAAGAAATAAGGACCACATAATTTCACAATGAAGCTCTGGTATCAGCAGTACACAGAATGCAAAAACTGGGCTCACAAGCTGGGGGGGGGGGGGGGGGGGGGGGATGGGAGGAGAGATTCCAAATACACCAATCTAAATATACAACACATTTCAATCAACTCCAGTTCTATCAAGGCCTCAAGTCCTAAAAAATAATTCAAGAAGTATTACAGGTTGCCTATATAGGGGGTACTGTAAAAAACTCATTTCAAAAACATCAGAATAATTTAACTCTAAGATCTCTGCCACATATTAAAAAGTCATACAAAACCCACTACATCATACTTAAACTGCACTGGCAAAAGATATAGTAATAGTAATAATTCCATTTACAAAGCGAAAACAATCCATGTCAGAGAATGCTCACTGCACTTTACGAACAGCATAAAAAAACAATGTCATGTTGATACATTAATGAAGTGAAATCATGTGAAAAATGGATACGGCCTACATGTATACACCAATACATCATTACAGCATAAACACAGTTAAAAAAGATAAACAAACATATATTTTTCAACTTATCAATGACAAACACACACCTGAAAATACAAATACATATAAGCATGCACATACATGCACGTGCGCACATGTACACACACACACACACACACATAGACAAACTGCACACCAGTGGAGCTAGAAAAGCCATAAGTGTTAATTTATTAATTTTGGAGATATTTTTGAAAGAGATGTGTTTTGAGTTTTTTTTTTTTTTTTTTAAGAATGTCAACAACGGCTTTGTCTTAAAGACACTGGAATGGAATTCCATGCTGCTGGGCCAAAAACAGAGAAACAATTCTTTCCACAGGTTGTTAGCGAGAGCCGAGATACGGTTAAGAGAGTTCCTCAAGATCTGAGAGCTTTGGGAGGTTTATAGGGCCGTAGGAGTTTTGATACATATGTTGGCATGGTATTTGAACTCAGACATTGAAAGCAAAGAGAATGAAAGCACAAACCAATGAAATGTTCTTTGCTGCATATGTTTTCAGGCACATGCATGCTTGTCCACAAATATGCCCTCACAAATAAACTCAAAGCACTATTACAACACTTTGGAATAGTAAATGCCCAAAGTTCTGATATGGAATTTTAACATAAATTCTCTAAAAGCAAAATGCACTGACATAATATGCAAAAGCAGAATTATTTCAGGCACAGCAAACAACTATGGTGACAACAAAAGGAGCATACATCTATTATCGATATGTCAACCTGACAACTACCTTTGTATCACCTTCAATGGAATTAATAAAGCATTTTCAAGAGAATACTTGCTGGCCACTTTCTCTCTCCTACAAGACTGTGATCTTAAACCATTACGAGGTGACAATTTTCTTATGGTTTTAGTCATGACAAGCTCAGAAATATTTCCTTCACTGTAAACACTATGAAAACAACTTGCTCTTGGCAAGCCAACACATGTATCTTTCACAACACATACAGCTTGCTCTTGGCAAACCAAAAGATGTATCTTTCACAACACACTCTATAAAAACAGCTCTCTAAAATAATAAACATATAAGAAATGGTTATATACCCTACTCCTTAGTAAGATAAGAAACTTTAAGAATTCATCTGGAAGGTCAATACTAGATACATTTACCTTACTGTGATCCCCAACCATTGCCTTGATACCTTGGTACTGCATTTCTATTACAGTAGACGTTGTCCAAATTTTATACATTACTGTGGTAACTAAAGCAGACATTTGAATGAAATCGATAAATGAATGTCAGGAGCTGCATAAACATGCGTAAGACACTGCCTCTAAGACTCATTCATATCTCCTACTTCACTCTCTGAAGTATGTTTAATCAAGGTCAAGATTGTTTATTACACAAAAACAAGCCTATTGTTATTTTTACTGGTATATAAAACACAACAGGCTTCAATGTCAATAAACAGAGGGTATCTCAATTCTCAATCTCTTCAAGTTACAACAAATCACTTATAAATGCCTATGTTCATAACAGAAAGCGTTATAACAGAGTTAAAAAAAAAAAGAGAAAAAATAAGGTAAAAAAAAACAAAAATACCCACAACAACGGTGGTCATACAATGTCATGTTCTCACTTTGCAACTTTAAACAATCTCTGCACCATAATCTAATCAAATTTTCAAAATTAGCCAGCCAGTAATTTCACCCAGAGTTAAGTGGCTAAAATTCATTCATAGCCCACAATTAAGAGTTTGTTCAAAAGGGATTCATCACACTTATACAATTCCACATGTGCCTTACTCAGATCTGCCAGTAATCATTTAGCAGACTCCATGAGCCAGCACAGAACCTTTTGGGGATGGGGTGGGAAGGAGAACAGGACCTATAAAACACTAAACTGACACCACCAGAATGACTGGAGCATTAAAATGGGCAGCGAACAAGTAAGTGCATGTTGTAGGATGACAGTAACACAAAACATCAGCTCTTGAGTCCATGACTGAACCAAGAACCAGCCAGCCTAGGAAAAAAACCAAACACCCTCTCTCAAAAAACACAAAACAAAAACAAAAACAAACCACACAAACAAAAATGACTAAAGACCTATCCATAAATTACGGTGATAATTGTTTTTCTCAAGATAGACCAAAGCAGGAAAAGAAGAGGAAGAAAATCTATTAAAAACTTTCGCACTTTCTCATAAACTGAAATGATCCCTAAAATCAAGCAGAAAAAAATTAAACACAAACACATGCTACATTTACATACACACTGATTTTGACTTCGGCACAGAGATGTCAACCCCTCTGAACTCTTTTTAGGAACAATTTTGATTTTTTTTTTTTAGAAATACTTGCAAATTTTTAAGTACATTCATCTACAGACTATATATACTACACACAGATTTGATACAATTAAAAAACAAATGCTTTTGAAGAGTGCTTGTAAATTATACATTAAATTGTTCAGCATTGTCCAAAGACTTTCTTGTGCTCTGCATTTTGTCGAGACTCAAGGGCAAGTAAGGTCAGCTCTAAAGGCTTGTGCCATGATCACCATACACATGGCACCTGTGATGCTAGTGCATATGAAATTCATTCCTAGCGCGGAGACGTCATCTTGAGAAACTGAAACTGAAAGGGCAAATGAATCAGTTGATTGGTCCACTCAACTTGGGTTGTGTCTAAACGAGCATGCGACTGGCTTTGGC
The DNA here is from genome assembly GCA_030674185.1 of Monoplex corrugatus. NCBI lineage: Eukaryota > Metazoa > Mollusca > Gastropoda > Littorinimorpha > Ranellidae > Monoplex > Monoplex corrugatus. The sequence continues at coordinate 93,738,909 of CM060313.1, read as the reverse complement.
TCGTACAAGCCTCAATAGCTCAGTTAGTTGAGTGTTGAATTCACATGATAATGGTTGTGGGTCTGAGCAACAGGGTGCACTACATTAAAACTTGCTTTATCACTGTCCCATCTGAACACAATCACTGTTCTGGTGGTGTCATTTATGATTAAATAATCCCCCTCTTCCCTGGGATACTTATTCACCTGAGGTGGGTGCTGATGTAAAACTGAACCAAATCAATCAATCAACTGGCTTTGGTTTGGTCTCACACACTGAGACTAGTAGCAGACCAAACTCACTCTCCAAAATTTCCAAGCAGCCTGCAATTAATGAAGAAAGCAGGCATGAGACCCAAGTAAGGACCTAGATGAAAAGGAACTGCTCAAGCGATTTTGAAGTCAATCAGTACATCAGAACAACTTTCGACCAGTTGGAACATAAGGATGAATTGGGAACAGTGGCACATTATTTGTAGGCAAATAGTGACATACACAAGTAACAATTTTCACCGAGTCCTGGGAACAGTAGCATATTATCTGTAGGCAAATAGTCGCATACACAAGCGACCATTTTCACAGAGTCGATCATTTTCAAAGGGTCCCTCTTCTGGCCAATCACAGTCTGTCCCTAACCCAATCTCTCTTTATCTTAACTTCTTTTCACTTCTTTATATGTTTAATAATATTTGTTCATTCATTTATTTATAACATTCATCTGTTCATTTATCAATATTAATTAATTAATATTCACTCATTATCTATTTTCAATGAAATGAGACTGAAACAATAAGGCCATTTGCTGGTGGTCTACTGTAACAAAGTAAGGCTGCCTTACAAATCATTAATTAAACAAGTAGGCCTACTCATCATAAATTATTGTAAACAAAGCTAGAAAACAGCAATTATCATGAGGTAAGATTTTAGTAATGGCACAAGTAATATGTAAATGTCATGAATTCTGGTCATTAACTTTAACAGTTATTATTATCATTACTAGTGTTTAAAGCACAGCAAACTTCTCAAAGCCATATCAGGCTATAACCAATCTGTCTGAATGAAACAACAGTATCAATAATAACACCAACAACACACCAACAACACACACACACAACACAGAGTAGCATTTAATAATATATAATAATAATATATTTTATTTATATAGCGCAAAATCTTGACAAAATCAAATCTAAGCGCTGAGCGTATACATGCATACATACCTACATACATATGAGCGTATACATGCATACATACATGCTTACATACTTACATAAATCTAAGCTGAGCGTATACATGCATACATACATACATACATAAATCTAAGCGTATAGATACATACATACATACATACATACGTACGCACATGCATACATAATAATTACAATATTTATATAGCGCAAATCTCGACAAAATCAAATCCAAGCGCCGAAAAGACACACACGCACACACGCACGCACGCACGCACGCACACACACACACAACCACACACACACACACACAACACACACACACACACACACACACACACACACACACACAACAACACTGCATGGCCACAAATGGGGAGAAAAGAATAAAAGCAATAAAAGCAAGAATAAAACCAATGGAAAACCACAGAGAGCACATCATATACAATTATATATTAAAACAAAGTGATTCCCCTCCGAGCGGAGACAGGCTGCAGAGGGGGGTTGAGTGAGGTTAGGATTTTATGCAGAGGAGAAAAGGTGAGTTTTGAGAGCGGACTTGAAGGAGGCAAAAGTAGGTTGCTGACGGACTGAGAGAGGAAGTTTGTTCTAGGAGAGTGGACCAGAAACAGAGAAGGCTCTGTGGACCATAGGTATTGAGCTTAGTGCGTGGAAAGCGAAAAGTCAGAGGATCGGAGGCAGAGCGGAGGGTACGTGAGGGAAGATAGATCTCAAGAGACATTTAGAGACAGTGATTCAGCAAAAAGCAATAACCATACAAGAAATATATATGAAGAATAATAAGTCTGCCAAAATTAAACAGAGCAAAAAATAAGATAAGCTCACTAAAATTAAACAGCTAAAGCAAAACTAAGAATTCAACACACATGATTCTGAGCCCATATACCAAAAATAGAATTGAAACTTGTGTATCAATAGTAATTCAGATCAAATGCCCTATATCATCTATCAATCATACAACTAAATATTACATTAAAAAAGCTCATCTTTGTGACAAGAGAAAATTAAACCAAACCCGCTACTGAAAACATCTGAAGCAGGAATGTCAACTTAATTTTTTTGTACAATTGTGATGAATGCACAATGCTCCATCATAAACATTTTTGTCACATTTACAACTGAAACGGATGTCTATGACAACTGAAGCTGTACTAGTACTTTGATACTACTTCAATGTCTCGAGATATTGAATGCCATGATCAAGTTTAACAAAATCAGATGTTTTATCTAAAAATTTCCCCCTCCAAGACACTAGCCTGAGGTGTCACTGAGTCAAGTATTCTGTGCGACTGGCATTAGAGAAGACTCAAATTTAGTAACCCAAACCATTCTTCCTATGCATGATATTCATTCTCATCTTTAGGAACAAAGGCATTTTTTTTTTATCTAAGAGCTTCTCCTTCTCCTTATTGTGTAAAAAAGTGTAAAAAAGTGTATGTTCACAAACATTAACACCAGTCAGCACTTAAAATCAAAAAGCAAACTAAAAGCGAAAACTTCATCTTAACACCAAAGACATGTGAAAAATTAAAAATAAACAATATTCTTTTTAGTAGTTTTACCCGTAGCAAAGACAAATTAGTTTGCGCTGAATTACAAACATTTGTAAACAGATGACAATGATGTCTGACTAAAAAGATATCCATATATATGGCCAGTTCAAACCTAGAAACTATCACACCAAAAGCATGGCTAGCTAAAGCCTGCAAACTATCACACTACATGGAAGTTTTCAATTCTAAACTTGAAAACATTTGAATGTATGGCCAGATTAAACCTACAAGTTATCACAACAGAAACTGAAGCATTAAAATTAGAAGCACTTAAGCCAGCGAACATTCACACATGTATAAGCATGTAAGCAAAACTATCAACAGTACCCACCATGGAAAAAAAATACTGGCATGTGGAAATGAAAGGCCTGAAACACTCCATTTTCCAGTAGTAAACAAGAGATCTCACAATCAACACACTGTAACAACACACCGTACTTGATATTTTCCATGAAGAGAAGCTTTAGATCAAATCCACAATTCAATCAATACACATTAAAATCAAAAGATAAAAATTAGGTTTAAAACACATGTTCTGTTAAAGATATAGACACACTGCAAACATTCAAATTTGATATTAGTTATGGGTACATATACAATTTTCATTTTTTAACAGATTTAATTCTAAAGAATTCTTTGTGTCACAATTATCTGTGCAAAACCCGCATCAACATTACAACTCTCAATAAAACAGAAGACAACTGCAAATTTGTTTCACAGAATTGTCCAACCTGAATCAAGTCTTGGAAAAAGTCATCTATGACAATATTCGCTTCAACAGAGAAAGATACTGAAAGTAACTTAGTATCATAAAACATACACACAGACTTGGTTTAAACACAACTAATAACTCCACCCCAATCAATACAACAGAAAATGCTAGTCTTATAATACATATCTGCTGATCTGACAATAAAAAAAACTGCTGGTCTGAATTGCCCCTGGCTATATAAACAGTAGTACTGTTCATCTGGAAGGAAATAGGCAATGGTAGCAAAGAGTGACCAGAGATCAACACTCAAACCTGAAACTTCTTTGGCTTGCTCTTTTGTGATTCTGCACTGGATCATACACACAACTACATGAAGAACTCTGACCTATCAGTATGGAGAATTTTATCACACCACCTGTCTTTGTCTACAGTAGAATGATTGCATCACGCACAATGATTCCAAACAACCATAAAAGATTTCATATAAGAAATACTAAAGAGAAGATGTATGTAGATCTTGTGCTCATCAATCATCCTATGGGGAACATGATTTTTTGGACAATTTCCGAACATATTTTCCCCTTTTCTTTCTTTCTTTCTTTTATTGTTGTTTAAAGCCCAGCTGACTGCACAGAGCCATATCAGGGCTATAACCACTTCAAAACACACAAAACCTCAACAGGAAAAAAAAAAAGAAAAAGAAAAGAAAATTAAGTACACATATCAATGCATTTGTGCACATAATCTAAGGACATGTCCCCGGCGTTGGACCATTCCGTCCGATTTATCGCACAGGGGAAATTTAAAAAACACACCTGAATACAAATATAAGCAGACATAAGGACACCAAAACATATATAAAAACAGGCATAAATAACCTAAAATTGCTTCCGCATATCTCACCTCCTTTGAGCCAAAAATGCACTTAATATATGTACCCAATTATCAATCTGATGAAAAACTAAATAAGACTTTATCCAAAAAATACAGGTGAATGGACCATTAAGGCAGAAAATAAGTAGAAATGACAGAAAGCAAGGCAACAAGGCAGAAACAAAGAGAGTGACAGAAAAGAGGAAATTTCTAGCACAGAATTTCCAGAAGGTGGGGATACTATTTATAGTGAAAGAGCCCCCGGCAACCCAACGGGGGTTTTCCCTTTTTAATGGAGATGATGCTTTAACCAAACTGTGAAGAATTTTTTTAATTTCTGTTAGCTATGTGTCACAAACATCACCATAATCTGTTTACACATACATAAATTGTCTTTAACACACAAGAAATCAACTAGTCAAGTTATAATAATTAGCACAACTTTTATGATATATTTGTGCATGAGTAAGAGAAAATGTACATGGGATTTCTTGGCCTGATAACGCATATATACATAGCAAAACTTGTAAAACATTAACAAATTAGTTGATTGTCGTCAACAACAGTAATTTTGTGAAAATGATAAAATGCAGCCTCCAGTTCTTGTCGTTTACAGCCCTTTTGACCACACGACCACATCAGGACTAACACCACCTTAAAAACAATTCCAAGTCTAATTAATAAGCCAACAGTTAAAAACCAAAACACATGATGAGCCTTTCAAGTCTGAAATGCATTTATACATCTTTCCTACATGTATGATCAAAAAAGATGAAATCTGTTGATCTCTCATAAAAGATTGAAAATTACATCTAGAGGATAATCTCTGAAGAGGTTATTTAAGGAGAACATTGTAGGCATTCCCCCTAACATGCAACAATGCAGAATGACAATACAATTAAAAACACACACGGAAAACAACACATCACACTTGTTTACAACAAACTAGAAACCAACACAGCAAAAAAAAAAACAACATATTCATGACAAGAAATTAACTCCAGGTCAATCTTATTCTTACATCTTGAGAAAATTCACAAGAGAGAGTATAAATTCAAACAGCCTACCATTGTAGGGAGACATTCTGAATATCATCTGCAACAATATTTTGTTGAATTGGTTACTGTTTGACTAATGATTATAAACTGTGCACTAATAGATTAGGTGAAAAAATTACATGATTTTGGTCAGATAAAAAGTACAAACAATTATAAAATGCTGCGCTTAAAACTGAGATAAAATTACTGCTTTGTAGTCTGGAAATGTCAGCTCTTAATGCTTTGTTAACAACATCATGTTATGTTATGTATCCTGATACCTTGCCGGTTGTAGGGCACCACTGATAATTTTGTAAAAGAGTTTCCTCTATCTCTTCTGATCCTTTGCCACAATTGGGAAGCTCAGACCTTCCCATTCCTGGATGTTGTCTTCCAATCTCTTCTTCTGCTTTTCTCTCTTTCTCTTTTTAAAAAAAAAATACTGCAAAAATAAGCATACACAATCAAATTTCATAAAACATATTTTCAAAAACATACATTATACAGGTACAATGAGAAGCATATTTTCACAGATCACATCTAACTTCACCAATATGTCTAATCAAGGACAGTTTGGTCACTCAATTTTAGCAACTGGGGATCCACACTACCAATAACACATATCAGCAGCAGCTGAAGGAGACCTCTTGACTCTTTAAATGAGCACAAGTTTGAGCAGTTTGTATGGCCCTATCAATTTTACTTCCCACAAAATCTGAAACATATGATTATTGTAACAGACCTGTTTTCAATAGTCAAATGAGTTCACAAAGTCAAGTAAGAACTGGGATTCGTTATATTTGTAATACTTCCAAAGATGATACAAGTGGTACAGATGTGATTATGCTACATATGTGGCAGGTCTACGCACATGCTGACCTCAGAAATAAAAAAAACACCTCCATCCATTACTTACGAGGCAGATGTACCCAGGCAGAATCAAATTCAAGACCTTCAGACTGGAAGTCTGACATCTTCCCACCTGACTAACATGCCTGTCTTTATCAGTAATTTTTCTCTCAATACTGAGCACTTTATTTTGTTGTTTATTTTACAACATTATTAGTTAATTAGAAAAAAAAAGCTTTCATAACTGACAAAAAGCTTTCATAACTGGCAGAAACCATTTGTACTCGGTTACAAGAAAATGAAAAATAAATGTTGAGCGCAGTGAACTAGAAAGATAATAATAATAGTTTCACTTGTACAGTGCAAATGCTCCATACCAAAAGCATACACGTTACACTTTACAGGAAGACAACATTATCAAATTTTCAAACATGTAAAAACAGATACTGACACAAATTTTCAATCATGTAAAAACAGATACTGACAAATCATGAAATGAAGATAAGCAAATAGGAAGCAGAGAAACACACACAAAAAATAGAATCGAAGCGCATATTTCAAATAACAAAACAAGACAAGCATAAATTTTTGGCCTGCTGGCTTTTGCCAAGCATAACAAAAGACAACAAAGAATAAATGCAGAAACCTAAATGGAAAAAAAAAAAGTAGACAACTTCCCTGACGTTGCGGTGTCAAGAGTGGAGCGACAGAAAACACAGCTGACTACAACTCCTTTGACCACCAAGCCCCATGGGCGCCTAAAAAACTGGAATGATTGGCCAGTCACTGCTAGATATGGCCTAACCATATAAATGGTGATCAAAAGCAGAAGAAGAACAATGTTCATCTATTTCACTATGGTCCTTTTTTCAAAATATATATTTTCAATCAATGACAATAGCATTTTCATCTCTATGATTCATCTTATCTGTGAAAAAAACTTCAATGCATAAAAGTTTCAGCCTCAGAGTATTAACAGAGGAATATTACTCAAATCAAACCAGATTTCAATCCAGGCTGAATCAGGTACTGAAACCAAATCAGATTTCAATTCAGGCTTCCTGATCCTATGTCAAACGTTGAATTCACTTGCCTGTTGTACTCTCTCTCAGAAATTATTTTCCTGACTAGTTTCATATTATACAAACATGAAACTTCAATTCAGACTTATCATCTTTATTGTGGTACACTAAAAATCAGGAGTACAATGGCATACATGTCACACTGCACAAAACTCTTAAAACAGCTATATTTTCTGATGACTGCAGAGAAAGTCCTGGTAACAGTTCGAAAAGATGGCAAACTTGAGACGCCTTTGGGAGTATGTGGCTTGTCTGGAGCAGTCTGTCTGGCTGCTTTTTCGATCATACGAACACTCCCTGTGGTTGTGGTAAGGCAGCTTGGGAGCTTCTAACTTCTAAGAGTCGAGATTCTACCAGGGGAGAACAGCTGGCAGATATGCAAACTGGCAGTTGGGCAGGCTGACTAGTCGATAGATGACGTTCTTAAGTATGGCAAAAGATGGCTCTGTCATTCTCTCTTGGTCTGGTAGCTTGGCTCAACCTGGATGACGTACGTTGTGTAGGTTTTTCCCAGGGTTTGTCATCTCCCCATCTTGCCATTCGGCTTGTAAATAAGAAAACTGATGACTGGTTCTGAACGGATCATGCAGTGCATAGACAGTCCACCTCTCCTTGGTGAAATGGCTATTGTGTGGTGTCAGGAGCTGGGGGGTGATTGTCCACTAAGAGGTGAGGCACTGTTGCTCCAAGTCCCATCCAGCTCCCTCAGGTGTTTCCTGTTACCTTTGACCTGCAACTTGGCTGCTGTCTTCAGAGAATCAGGCGCAATGACTGCAGGGAAAAGTCCTGGTAACAACTCGGCAAACTTGGGATGCCTTTGAGGGCATGTCAGACTTTGCTGAAAAGCAAAACAGGCTGTGTCTGGAGCATATGTCTGGCCATTCTTGCAATTGTACAAACACCCCCTGTAGGGTTGTGACAAAGCAGTGTAGGCAGCTTCCGATTGTTAAGCGTCAATACTATAGTAAGGGGAGAAGAGCTGGCAGCTATGCCAGCTGGCAGCTAGGTAGGCTGCCCAATAAAGAGATGTAGTCCTGGAGTAAGACAAAGGAGGGCTCTTTCATTTTTCTTGGTAGAGTGGTTTGGCTGGGCCAGGGTAGTGTACATTGTGTGGCTACGTCCTAGGATCTGTCATCTCCTGCCTTGCCATTCAGCTTGTAGACAAGGTAACTGATGACTGGATCACACAGCGCATGGACAGCCCGCCTTTGCTTGGCAAAATGATTATTGTGTGGCATCAGGAGCTTGGAGGTTATCGTCTGGTTAGTGGTGAATACTGACCAAATGATCCATAAATATTCAAGTATTCTACACTGATGTACATGGTTGCATTTCCATTTTTGTATAAGAGATCCTATAACAGATTTGAGTCTATTCAAACATGACAATATGCAATTCCTCACAATGTCGTATTTATTGTATTAATCACATTTCTACTGATAGAATGACTTAATCAAAAACTTGACTGGTTGATTCCAAAAATATCCCTCTGTTGTCCTGAATCAGTCTTTTGTTTTTCAACCTCCCTGTAAAAAAAACAGGAAACACATATCAACTGGATGATCTGTGTGTGTGTGGTGTGTGTGTGTGTGTGTGTGTGTGTGTGTGTGTGTTGTGTGTGTGTGTGTGTGCGTGTGTGTGTGTGTGCGTGCGCGCGTGCGTGCGCGCGTGCATGCGTGCGTGCGCGCGCGTACGTGCGAGCGCGCGTGCGTGTGTGCGTTGCGTGTGTGTGGTGTGTGTGTGCGTGTGCGCGCGCGCTAGTATAAGTGTTTGTACACATATGTTGGCAGATCTGCCTGCCTTTTTTTCCAAATGGATGAAAGTGAAAGAACATACAACAAACATGCGTCTGATAATGTTTATTGGCGATCACGAACACGTGCAGGATTTTCAATCCTCTTCCCTCTTGAATGCTGTTTGTAAATATGCTTTGAATGAGATGCTCTTTGTTCTGGTCGGCTGTTCTCACTATCATTGCTTTCTATCACTGAAATGTCATCGAATCTCCCAACATTACCAGCAGCATTGACAGTAGTGATTAGTGTAGGGGCTGAGCCTGAGTCATGAATCATTTCCTTGCTGGTATAACGCACACTGGGACTTCCAATCCCATCATCTATTTCTGGGCGGACATCATAGCAAACAGATTCATAGAATGTGTATTTATCGCAGGGAAGACAATACAGAATGGAGCTGGTGGGGTGAAAGCAAGAGTAATACAGCAACTGGAAGAAGATGTGAAGGACGAAAAAAACAAGAACAATGGCAAAACCCGAGATGTGGAACCAGGCACCAAGGTCAGTTGTGAATCGGAACCAGAATGCCAACATGAAAAAATTTTCGATATAGAAAATGATATAGAAGATTAAAAAACGGTAACGTGTATGACCTTCACGTAGGTTCAGGAAGCAGAAAAGCATCACATAGCCACAGATAACATTGAAGACTTTCTCCAGGCAGCGCTGTGCATAAAACGTGGTGCGCTGGTTCATCAGCCAAATGGATATCACAACCCAGTGAAATATCAAAATGCCAAATACCCACAAATCAAATCTTGAAGCAAACATTGCAATGCAGAGAACACGGCCTCCTGTTTCAGAGGCACGCCACAGGAAGTAGGAGGGCATGCTGACGAGGTTCATCTTGTGCTTGTCCTCACGCGAGTTGCGCAAGGAACGATGGTATGCCACAAGTGAAACAGCTAGGCTTGCCCATGAAGACAGCAGGGCTGCAGCACGTGTAGTGGCTGAAACAACAAGTCATTCATGTTCTGTTGGTTTTGATGCATATGTAGCTACACACACACACACACACACACACACACACACACACACACACACACACACACACACACACACACACACACACAACACACACACACACACACGAGTACAGAAAGACACACACACACACACACACATGCAGACACACACACACTCTCTCTCTCTCTCTCATACACACACTCACACAATTGGTGTCTTTAAGTCATACCAGATTTGTGAAATTACTTATTCCACATAACAGGCACTGATTTTTGCTTAAGCTGTGTAACTGGCAAAAGTTTTCCTATTTCATTAATTAAACTGGCAATATTTTTTGTAAACGCCACCTACTTCATGCAATCAGCAGCAGATCACACAAATTGCTGAGAGACAACTGAGTGAGAATCAAAGCAACTGGATTAAATGATTACCAAAAGCAGACGACAACTACTGACCTGACTTAGAGCCATTTAAAATGTCATTTTCTTTTGAGATTGCTTTGAAATTATTGATTTTATGGAATAAGCAATGTTTGTGGATTCCAAATAGTCAGCTGCCTATTTGTGCAATCAGCTGCCTATTCTGTGGTAAAAGCACTATTCAGAGATAGTTATGTTACTTGGACAAAACATGGCCTATTTTATGAAGTAGGTAACTTTTGTTGATCAAGTGGAATTGAAAAAAACAGCTGCTTATTACACAGAATCAACAATTTCAAGAATTAATCACAGATGGCAAACAGATATGTACACATATACATATACATATGCGCACACACACACACACACACACACACACACACACACACACACACACACACACACAATAATATATATATATATATATATATATATATATATATATATATATATATATATATATATATATATATATATATATATAACAAAATTTCCTTCTAATACTAGTAAAACAATTTATAAAACTTACTGAAACTACTGTCTTACTGAAGTTATTCTGCTAAAATGACTTATTATATAAAAACTATATTAAAATTCCTATGTAGACAGTCACATACACAAACACACTCCCCTCAGCATACTGCTTAAATGAAAGACCAACAAGTTAAATTGTTGTACAATTTACTAAAACCAGTCACTTTTAAGACCAAATAGAATACAAAACAGTCAATAAAACTTTTATTTGCTTTTATTAAAAGCAGAGCATAATAATAAATATTGTATCCACTTGAATACACATAATTTTCTGTCTGTCTGTCTGACTGTCTGTCTTTCTGTCTGTCTGTCTCTCTCTCTCTCACATGCACACACAGACATACACACACAGAGTGTCACAATAACGTCAAGTACCACACAGAGACATAGGGGAGTAAAATGAGAAGTGTGATCTATGAAACAAGATGCTACTGAATGGCATATTTACTGAGGGTAATTGTTGGGAAATGAACAATTATTATGGTGTGAAAAGATACTAGACTGAGTAATAATTTTAAGAATAGGCTCATGTCATGTGATGTAAGCTGATACTGAAAAATTTAGGTGGAAAGAAAATAGTTTCAATAGGTGGAAAGAAAATAGTTTCAATCAAATGTATGCCAGTTCCTATCAGTGTGCATGTAAATGCAAATAGTGCACACTCACACACACACACACACACACACACACACACACACACACACACACACACACACACTCTCTCTCTCTCTCTCTCTCTCACACAAACACACACACTCTCATAGTGAATTAATGTTCAAACTAGTCACAGATCATGATGATATTCTATGCATGCTTACACTAACAGTACTGAAGAAAGTAACTGATATTTTAGTTGTGAACATCAAATGAACAAATGCACAGTCATCATACAGTGGAGTCCAACCATAACAAACTGGCCAACAATGACTATCCAGCAATAACATACTTTATTTTCCCTACCCACTTCCTTCTTTTTCCCTCTTGTATAATATTATCTACAAAAAGCAACATCTACTTTGCCCATAACAAATTCTTCTTTGTACATACAAGGTGTTGTTTCCAACTGGCCAAGCTTGCTATGTATAGTCTTTCCCTACAATGGCACAACTGCTCAAGACCAGTACAACTGCTCAGCATCACACAGTGCATGTATAGCACAGTGATCAGCACACTGCTTTATTTCTTCAAGCACCATTGACAACTGTGTCAGCCACTTTGCCATTCTGGTGACATAACGCCAGCAGCGATATGTGTATGCCATGTATCATGTATGTGTGCATGTACACGTTCCTTTTTGGATTCTTCAATGACTGAGCCACAGGACCAAATGATAAACATCATAATGATGATGTACAGAATAAGGACTGTTGTGAATGTAATCTGAATTCCATCAGCAAAGCAAGAAAGAATTTGTGTGTGTAAGATCACTGAATTTTCTTCCTTGTTGCACTGCCATAACATGATAACGAGCACATGTTCATCTCCTTTGAATGTCATTATTGGCAGATTCCAATGTACATGCACATGCACAAACACACACACACACAAACTCACTTCCTATGGCATTATCCTCTGGCTTCATCTTGATAGTAATGTAGAGTTGCCATGCTAATTGTGGCGCCGATTCCAGAAAGCTCTCAAAGAGCCTCAGCAGACAATTGTCCACCTCTTCATACAACATCCACCAGTGGTACCGACGTCGGGACTTGTCATCAATTTTTTGTGAACGACTCATACAGCCATAGTGAAGGTACTCAACTGTCCTGTAGCACAGAGAAACTTAGACTTCAGAATTGTAGAGTCAATTATTTAATTCTTATGTCTGTAGCACAGAGAAACTTAGACTTCAGAATTGTAGAGTCAATTATTTAATTCCTTATCATTAACATCAGACACAAATGATTTCACCAAAGAATTTCTGTCCCTCACTCTTACATACATGGTATGCATAAACACAATGACACACACACGTCACAAACGTTCTGTAAATAATTCAAAATACTTAAGTTAGTGCACACATGTATATTTCCTATTCTACCTTCTTACAAGTTACATGCACAAAATGCAGTAATCTAAAGAGATGCAAGCAGAGAAATATACCCTCCCCGATTATTTCACTTAACACATTCATGAACACAGACACTTAACTGAAAATTACAAGTTTGTAAAATAACTATTAATTTCATAAAATATAATTCTATCAAACAAACAAAAGTTGTTTTTCTCATTTACATGTCTGATCACAAGATACCTGATCAGACTTTCTGTTATATATGTCTAATTCATATTAATCATCATTATATCTATAGACATACTGATATCATATAATACCATATGGTAAGTGTCATTCTTTTATATTTGACAATTTTGCTTTTGAAATGGGACATCTTATCTCAAATTTCTCTCCTGATAATTTGAGAGTTACCTACCAAAACAGTGTATCACAAAATGCACACATAAACTAGATACACCATACTGGCAGGTAACCCCTGAATTCTGTATTTACCTCACAACTGGTCCAAATTGCAGGGCAGTGAAGAAAAACCGAAAGAACCAAACATGTGATGGCGTGACATGGTTTACAACTTTATCTTTTCTTTTACTTTTCTTGATGACCTCCTTTTCTGTCTTGTAATCAATAACATACCAATGCAAACCAAAGCAGCATGTAACAAGGGAAGGTCCAACAATTAATGCTGTTGTCACACCACCATACAACCACCGACTGTCAAGAAAGTAATCAACAGCTACTTTGATGTCTGTCACAATGTCAACAAAGTAGATAACAATCGATCCAATGCCAATCAAAATATCAAACCAGTTGAAATCATAAACAATTTCCCTGTTTTCAGAAGTCCTTCGCTTGTAGCCCTTGGCAACATCTTTGCTACTTTTGATCGACATATCAACATGATCCGACCCAAGGCTACGTGAATTGTGGATTCTGTTTTCAATAGGAGCTGATGGCTTTGAAGACTGCACACGTCTCTCATCAAAGACTCTGCTGTCTTGATTTGCCCTAGCATGGTTGTCTTCGTAAAAAACACTTCCATCTTCACTTGACGATTTACAAAGACTGGTACGACCTAACTCTAAGTCTAAGTCACCGTCTTCGTCTTCATCAGTTAAAACAGACATATAATGACCCTGGTTGCTGACGTTCCGGCGAGAAAGCAGAGCCTTTTTCCCCTCCATGTTTTATTTAACATAAATTGTCACTTCTGGGTGTTAGAAGCTAGGAAGATGCTGCAAAACATGAATAAATGCAGGCAATTACTGCATGTAAATGGGGAAGAAGGCTGTCTGCTAGAAGTAGCCATCTTGCTACTTCCCAGGGAGTAAACATTGGATATATACAAACTTCCTAAAATACTGCATTATGTTTTAGATTAATATGTTGGCTCATTATTTCACAATTGAATCGTTCTTTTAAACTTAGGAAATTTTATTATTTCACGAATTTGTTTCACCAAACAGATCTAAACTAAAATAATTATTACTAAGAAGTAGTAGTAGTTCTTTCAATACTCCATGCGGTAGGAACTCTTTCGCATGGGAATACAAAAACAGTAGATCAGCTACTACTCGCTTGCTGATAGTGATAGAGAGCTATTCGAGACGTGTGAGCTGAACGGCGATCTTGTCAACAGAATTCAGCAAAACATCACATCACAACACAGTCCAGTATGGTCTTCTATTTCACGAGTAACGGTACGTATATTATTTGTTCATAGTCTACTGTCGTGGAAGTTCGAAAATCTAGGTCTGCTACTGAAATTTTTATTCATGTACTGATCATGATGTAGCCTACATCTACACTACTACAGTACATCAGTACTTGTGGTGTATACAGTATAGCCTATACTCACAGGCCTATTATTAGGCACTTGGCTGACCAGCCCAACACTGGATTTGTGACTCTCACTGTGGACAGGGCATACTAGATTTTCTCTGTTCACTGTTCAGTTATTACAACAACAACAAAAAAAGGGGGTGGGGGGGGGGGACGAACCGTTTCAATGAAGCCCATAAATTGTCAAAAGAATCTGGGAAGACACTGCCGTGAATGGCCAGAAAATAAAACAGCAGAAATTGCAGGAGTCAAACTACTCGTTAAGTATATAAGCTGCAACCTCAAGTCAAAGTGCATGTTTTCAAAAACTCTCATGGCTCCATCTTCAAGAACATTTAAATATATATAAATGGACAAGGCTTCGCTGCCAAACAGAATGGAAGCACCATGCATGAAGAAAAGGCTACAAATATATATATGATATCAAGACATGCAGTCTGCTGATGGAAATTGAAGCAGTCACATTAATTAACCCACTAGATGATAAGATAAAAGACTGTCAAGCCTTCATCCTTAATAAGGTACTGACTCGGTGAGCATACTTGAAAAGTAGAAAGTGGAATAGGAAGCATGGACTGGTATGAAGCAGTGTGCAGTGTCGATCTACAAAAACTGACATGGATTTACACACAGTCCTGGACACTCTGTCTGGTGTAGAGGGGAGTTAAGTGCTGAAATCAGCCTAGTGTATGTCTTGGAAGATTTGAGATCTTCAGACACCTAAAATCATGCCTTTGGAAACAAAATCTGTGTCAACATACAACTGGTCGTCTTACCCAGAAAAAAAAATTAAGAAGAAAAAAAGAGAAAATGAAAGAATATCCACTATGAAGGAAAACACAAGAGCCATCATCGATCAGAAAAGCATTGGTATTGTCTCAAAAATAACAATGTGCAGATATCTCCAACATGAAATAGAATATGTAAGAACTTTTTCAGAATCAGGGATAAGAAAGAAATTTGAAGAAATGAGAAAGACCACAGTGGAAGGAGATGGAAGAAGGTAGTGGACAAGTATAAGTGGTTACATAAAAAAAAGGAAGAGATCATGTGTGCCTGTCTTTGTGTGTGTGTACGTGTGTGTGTATACATGTGTGTGTGTGTATACATGTGTGTGTGTATGTGGATAAAGGGTAGAGGATGGCAAAGAGAATAAAGGTGATGGAGATGATAAATGTGTGTTAAGGTTATCATCATCATCATCGTATGCCCTGCTGCATGGCGTTAGCAATCATGGCCCTCCATATGAATGTCTTTGTCACTGCAAGTATATTTCTCACCCTCTCTGTTTTTATCCACTCCAAAAGTCTGTACAATATGTTGTCCCTGGGTCTGCCTGGTGCTTTTTTTCCCTCCGGCTTTTTTGTTGTGACTAAGTCAGTAAGTGCTCTACTAATCTTTTGCCTTATAATTATAACATGTCCTATAAATGTTGCTTGTCTTTTGCTAATCTTTTTCATAAATGTTCTTTGCGGGACGCCCCCTGGTTCGCCAGGTGGGCCAAGGGAGACAACCCCCCTATTACGGGCGTCAGATCATAGATCCGCCCAGGTTGTCTCCCTCCCGCAGCCTGCTTGTGCCCTCAACGCAACTGCGGCTCTGAAAAAGGCTCACCCCCTGCTTAGCCAGGTGGGTCATGGGTGACAACACCCCTGAGCGGGCGTCAGACCGAGGTCCGCCCCGGCTTGGTCATCACAACTCAACTATGGTTCTGTTGCCATGACCACGAGCCCTCAACTCAGCTTCGGCTCTGTTGACTTTTTGTTATTTTGCGGCCTTCACATTGCCCCTCACGGTAATCGACTCAGCTGCGGTTCTGTCGATTCCGTACTCGCCCTCTCCGTACAGCTCAACCCCGGTTCAGCTGCTACTGCTTCAGCCCCTATGGCTGAAGGGCGACACAGGTATGGGTCTCCTTCGGGAGGCAGGAAGGCCAGCACTTGGGCAGAAAATGGCTCACCCCCTGGTTCGCCAGGCGGGCCAAGGGAGACAACCCCCCCCTATTACAGGCGTCAGATCGTAGATCCGCCCAGGTTGTCTCCTTTCCTCCCCAGCAGCCTGCTTGTGCCCCCGCTCCAACCTCTTTGTCTCATCCGGACAGAGTGCTTGGTCGCCTTGGCAAATGCCAAGCGACCCACTGCGGGCTGGCACATCTCTGTCCCATTGTGGACAGAGCGCTTAGTCGTCTTGGCAAATGACAACCGACCCCCAGCAGGCTGGCCCCTTGGGCACTGGGGATCCGGGGACTCCATCGGCTCAACCCATGACGCCTCCCATGGCACCGTACATGGCGCCATGGCAGCACTTCCCATCTATGGGATTTCCCCTTGCCTCGTTCGCAGGGTATACTTGGTGGCCCTGCTTTATGCCCGGCGCCCCACCCACGCAGGCGTCTGCCTTGACCAACCTTCTGACCCCAGTCCGTTTGGAGTTTGCCCACACTTGGGCACTCCACAGTCCATCGCCTCCTCTGTAGGCGGGCCGGGGGTACACTGACTCCACAGCCCCAGCCTCCCCTTTCCTAAAAGAGTCAGGCTTGGTGGCTGACTCGGTGAGGAGGGCCCATAGCAAGGTGAGGGGCACTGAGGCACAGGACATCCTTCCAGGCTCTGTGCCCGACTTCCTTGGAGCTCTGGCTTACGGGAAATTCCTGAGGCCAGAGAAACTCCCTTTCCACAGAGTGGTCCTCACGGTCCATGAGGCCATTCCAGAGTCGCCACTCTCCCTCACACAGGATAACCTCCTCTTAGCGCAAGAGAGGTCTCAGGCCCAGCAGCGGCATATCTCCCTCTCGCAGCGCTGCCTGGCAAACTGGGAGGAGACTGCCAGGAGGGGTCTGGAAGTGGATCCAGTGGTGGATTCCTTCTTGGGTGTGGTCTGGTGTCCGCTCTTCAGGACCCAGACTACGAGCCCGCTTCTCTCCGTCAGTCACCTGTCTCTCCCGCAATGGTTGCTTCCATTCACTCCATGGCGGAAAGACCTCAAGCACTCAACCAATGCCCTTCGCCAGATTGTACCTCAATTCAGTCCTGTCAAGGCCAAATGCAGTACTCTTACCATCTTTGGTCACCCGCTCTTCATCTGCCAGAGCTTCCTCGAGAGCTGTGCCACTTAGGTCTGGTTCCCTCTTGGGGACCCACGTGCAGGCCACTATCAAGAGTCAGGACGAAATCAGGAGGGACCTCGCCCTTCACTCTGGCCCCGCTTGCCCCGCGGCAAAGCGCCCTGCTCCGGCGGCTCCCCCACCTTCCAGGGGCCTCCACAGGAGACGTTTTGCGCCTCCTTCAGCCCCAAAGGGGCTAGGGCAAGCACCCCCCCCCCCCCCACACGCGATCCTGTGGGCAGTCTGTCCCGACACATAGACACTTTCAGATGGAAACCCCTAGGTCCATCTGTGATGCCTTGCTCCCGGACGACTGGGGGATTTCCATTGATCTCAGAGATGCGTATTCCCATCTCTTTATTCACCCAAGGGACAGGACGAACCTCCAATTCGTTTCGAGGAACCGATTCTTCCAGTTCAGGGCTTTTCCCCAGGGTTGCTTGGGACCAATCATCAGTGAGCAAATGGCACTCCCGGTCCCGGTTAGCCCAGGGAGTCCATATCACACACACCCCTCTTCAGCGGACTTGTTCACGGATGCGTCCTAATCCGGGTGGGGGGCCTACGTGGGCCTGCTAACAGCAGCAGGTCAATGGTCACAAGACCTCCTTTCCTGTCACATCAACATTCTGGAACTGGAGGCAGTTTTTTCAAGCCCCCAGAGACTTTCTCCCCTTTCTTAAGGGAAAACATGTTCGCATCGACACAGACAACACTACTATGGCTTGTTACATCAACAAGCAAAGGGGCGCTCACTCCCACTCCTTGTCTTGGAGAGCGGAACAGCTTCCACTCTGGTGTGTAGAACAATCCTTTCAGATCTCAGCGATGCATGTCCCGGGAAAGATGAACATACTTGCGGCCTCCGTCCGCAGCTCCCACAGGATTCTTCCCTTAGAACAGGCACTGGTCTGTGCAGTTCTGCAGCCAGTGTGGGCAGCGTGGTCCAATTCACAAGTGGACCTGTTTGCCACCAGATTCCACCGCCGCCTTCATCTGTAGGTCTTTCCAGTCCCAGATCCTTTGGCTTGGCCCGTGGAATGCTCCGTCCATCCCACGGTCAGTCCTGTCGGGCTACGCCTTCCCTCCGTTCCCCTAACTGGGAAAGTTCTGCGGAAGGTGCGGGCAGACTCTGCCACATGGTTCTCGTGGCGCCTCGATGGCCTGCCCAAACATGGTTTCCGGAACTGCTGCACCTGTTCCATGTGCCTCCAATAAAACACACTGTCACAGGCCGGTCCTTGCTTCAACCAAGGTCACGCATTCTGCACAGCAACCCGGAGGCTCTAAACCTTCCTGCTTGACTGCTGTGCAGGCCTCAATGTCTCCATTAGGCTTGTCCCCGGCAGTCGGCCCTGTGGTGCAAGCACACAGACCGGACACTCGGGAACGTATAGTGCCCACTGACACAGTTGGCCTTCTGGGTGCTCCTCAACCTTCCAGTCACCCCCGCGCTCGCAGTGGGCCAACTACCACGGCCTTCTTCGTCGGGGGAAAAACCTTTTGTCCTCCTCAGTGAAGGGACGCAGGGCAGCCATCTGCAATACCATCAGCCAGTCGGGTAGTCCTTCATTCGCGGACAACCCTGTCCTGCTGGTTATTGTCCGTAGGGCTTCCCTTCGGGAAGCCTGACCCCCCACGGCACCCGGCCGGGATCTCCTTCTCATCCTCTCCTCCCTGGGACTTTCGCCTTAATGAGCCCATCAGGGAGTGTTCTCCCAACTTCCTCTCATTTCGGAAGGCCTTTCTACTCACTCTAGCGTTGGGGAGGCACTGTAGCGAAGTGCACGGTCTTGGCGGACTCCCCGGGGATGTTGCTTTTGAACCGGAGGGCTCAATCTCTCTCCGCCTACTCCCGGACTTCTTGGACAAGAACCAGTCGCCAGGTTCTCCTACTCTATCTCCATCCCCTGACGTCTATCCTTGCTCCGGATGACGAAATCTTCTCGCCAGAAGCAGCACCACCTGTTTCTCTCTTACAACGAAAGCTATAAGAAGGCCATTAGCCACGCATCCCCCTCTCGATGGCTGTGAACAGTCATCAAGGATGCGTATGCCAGGCCGGGCTCAGATTCGGCTGTCTTCTCCCTGAGGCCCTATGAGATTAGAGCATGGGCCTTGTCACTGGCGTTCACTCAGGGCCAGCCCCCTGAGTGTCCTGGACACCACGCATTGGCGTTCTCTGGGCACGTTCATTCCATCCTACCGGCGTGATGTATACCGTCTGCGCGACGATGGATCTAGGGGTATCGCTTCCACTGTGGTGGCTCAACACCCCATCTCTGCTGCACGCCCTGACTTGTCTCATTCCTCCAGGCGTTAACCAGGTAAGCCCTCCTTCCGGGTAGCGCTATTCTGCATCAGTGAGCCACGGTACAGTATGTGTAATTAAAAGGAAATTTTCCTTCTAAAATTACGTTTAATCTAACATACTTACCGTGGCTCACGCAGAGTCCCTCCCGTCCTCCCCGCCTTCCTGGTTCCTTCCGTTCACAGTCAGGGTCTTGTTTCCTCGAAAAGAGGAAGAGCACATGCGCATGCGCAAGACATGGATACTCTCAGAGTTATTGTCCCTTCGGACTTTATTGTTTATGAGGCAGGAATGGCAAATCGCTGCCGCTTATTGCATCAGTGAGCCACGGTAAGTATGTTAGATTAAACGTAATTTTAGAAGGAAAATTTCCTTTTGTGTTTGCCTCTTTCAAGACTCTCTCATTTGTTTTCTTTGCTGTCCATGGGACTGTTAACATTCTTCTACGAAACCACATTTTAAGTGCCTCAATCTTGTTCTGACTTTGCGTTTTAAGTCAATGGAGCTGTGCCGTATACAGCTTTACGTTACCTTTCACACTGCTTTGAGCTGTGCTGTATGCGGGTTTACGTCAGTTTCAACTTTTTTTTTTGGCCGTAGTAAAGGAATGAGGGAAGTAAATCATGCACTAGAGTGATCTTGGGTTGTTTGTTTCACTGTTCCTTCCCTTTGACCGTGTTGCAAGCTGTATTTTTGCTTTAGTAGCAGTTTTTCGATGCTATATGTGGTTCTTTGTTTTCGTCTGACCGTCAAGTTGGCATCAACTTGATCAAGTGTGGACCCATGTCTTGAGGTCTTCCACACTGTTCTTGATTACACCAAGTAAAAAGGAGGTGCGAAATGTTGCGGTTTGAATGAGTTAACTGTCCATGCTTCACATCCGTCCAACAGTATCAGTTCTATGTAACACTAACACTGAAGAACTCTCTTCCTGATGTTAATTGATAGGCATTTGTTGGTAAGAGTGCTTTTTATTTTCTTGAATGATGTTTCATTTGGCTGATTCTGCTGGCTGCTTCTAATGTGCATCTGCTTTCTGATGAAATGACTTTTCTCAGATATTTAAACTTGTCAGCTTGTCTCAATGTTGTGCCATTTGCTGTTATTTTGCATGAGGGGAGTTCTTGTTTTTTAGTGATTACCATGACTTCAGTCTTCTTGCTGTTTAGGTCCAGCCCTTTATTTCATGTGTGACTACAGAATGAGAGTGGGTTGCATGTTGGATTGCCTATAGATGGGTTTCTGTGACATGATTTTATGGGGCATTAGTACATTTAAAATGTAGAAGAGCTATGCATTTCCCCAGCACAGTATCATGTAAGTTGTTTCATTAACAGATTAATACAATGATAGATATGCGCAGATATACAGCTTGAGCTTATGCCATGATCATCTTGAGTCCTTTCTGTTACATCATACATGGCATCAAACACCCGTGGTGTCATTGCTTGTCAAATTTATTCCAAGCATGGAGATGCCATCTTGAGAAACTGAAATGGTTTTTCAATTGTCATGACAATGCACAGACCTGTGCAGAATTTCTGAATGTGACAGATGAGATAACAGAGTCACAGATTCAGAAAATTGCCAAGAACCAGAGTCATCATAGATTGTAAGTTACATGTCGGAGAAGAAACAAGAAAGAGTGCTGGTCCTTTGTTCAGACTAAGATAATGAAGTTTTAGCCTAAATTAAGGATCAAAACTTTTTTTTAAAAATCCCTGTGGCCTGCCTGACAGTTGAACCCATGACCTTTGCATTATCACTCTTTATATCAGATGGCACTGTCTGATATGGTGTTGGCTGGAACAGAGCCTCTGTCTTTCTGAAGATAACTGTCCGTCAGAAGTCTGATATGGTGTTGGCTGAAACGCAGCCTCTGTCTTTCTGAGGATAACTGTCCGGCAGAAGCAATGTCAGGCCACAGCAAGGAAGGATCCCATTGACAGTTTGCGCGTTTTGGTCCTGACTTGAAGTCTCTGAAGGTTAGAGAAATTTTTCATCCTGATAGTGATACAATATACCCCCCCCTGAATACATGTTTAGAATTGCTGAAAATGAGAGGAATTGCATAGCATGTAAGGCCATAGGTAGCATTGCTCCATCCACAGAATCTGCTACCTGTGTCCCATATGTGGGTGAGAATTTAGAGCCCATATCAGCCTCAACAGCCATCTCTGGACTCACCACAGCTACAGCACCAGTCAACTGAAGCCATGGTCATCTTAATGAAGGATGAAAATCATGACTTGTGAAATCTCACCCCTGCGCATTCATAGATAATGTCTATGTTTGATAGTGTTTTTGTCTGAGAGAAAAAGAGAGAGGGACTCAGGGAGTGATCAGTGTCATAAATATTGCTTTCTTCTGTTTCAGTGGTGTCTCCTCCATATACCATTTTCATGGGCCTTGACAAGCATGAAAGTAAGCCCCAAACATTTTTCGCATATATAGTATGTTTATGTATGTGATTGTGAGTGTATGTATTCATACTGGATGTGTATATATGTGTGTGTTTGTGTGTGTGTGTGTGTGTGTGTGTGTGTGTGTGTGTGTGTGTGTGTGTGTGTGTGTGTGTGTGTGTGTGTGTGTGTGTGTGTTGATGAAATCAGAGTTGTGCAAACATATCCATTATGATTAATATGATAACATTTTAAGTTGCTGCTGATAACAACAGAGACATAGGAAAGACAGGAACAAAGAGCTGCTCCTGGGGCTATCATGCCTAAGAGAACATTTAACTGAGTTTGCGCTAAAGCCTGTGAGCGTGATAAACATTACACAAGAGTTTTGTAAGTCGTCCTATCATATCTGAAGACAAAGATAAACACACACTGCCTTGCACACTCCTTATGAGAATTCACTCAATTCTCGGTCACTGCACTCTATTAAGGCTGGCCCTTGGCTTGACAAGGCCTGTGCAGATAATAATGTTGGCCTACCAAGAATAAAACAAAAAGTGTGAATCTAAGTAAATGAAATTTGCAAATGCAGTGAAGGAAACCCCCACTCACAGCTTAAACAAACAAGACACACAAACACACACGCATGCATACACACATGCATACACATTCACATGCTCACATGTGTGCACTTAAAAACCACATTCAGACAAAGAATTAAACAATGTAAATAGAAATAGATTGCCACTTTTGATGAAAGGTAGTGGATGAAATCAACAAACATCTGAAAAAGTAAGAATTTTTATTTTTTAAATAATAATCTCCTCCCCTTCCTTAAAAAAAGCAAAAACAACAACACCCCCATCACCCCCACACTTAAATTGTAAGCCTGTTTATTTCTGACTATAGTGATTTGAATAAACATAGCTTATCAACAATTCATCTACGGGTACAAGTTAACTCACTAGCATGATCTTTTAAAACAGGAAGGGCTTAGGTATATGACAGCTTGGGTTAACAGTTCATTCCTGATGCTCAATTTGTATAGTAACTCAGAAACCCAGAAATATTGTCTGGTATAGACCTTTGGATCCATTGAAATAAGAATAGATTGAAATAAGAGCACAATATCAAACATATTTTGTTTTCTTGTTTTCATTAGTGAAGTAGAAATGGCTCGTTTCAGTTTCCATACCATTAACCTAAAACTGTGCGCTGTGCATTTGAAACTCACAAGATTAGTGACCTGTTGTGTGTTGAACATAACCCAAACGTTTTCATTAGTTTGTATGTTCACTTTTCTCAAAACTGCATTACCACACTGGGGAAATTCTATATGTGCTGATTCAACAGATGCCATGTGGAGAGAAACGATACAGAATAATGCCAAATGTTATAGATCTGCATGTTAGGAATGAAGTAATGGTTTTATTTGAAATGTTTACAGATCTGTATACTTACCTGAAAACTAGTGCTGTGTTCTTGTGATTTCTACAGTTTGATTTTCTTCCATTTTATGCTTTGAGATAATTTGTATATATTTTGTTGAACAGATGAAGAGCTGATTCGTTGGGGATGGCCAGAAGATGTGTGGTAAATATGATGAACCGTATTTTACTTGCTTGTTATTTGTATACCTGACATCATGAAAGCATGTTGTGTGTGCATGCGCCTACACAGAAGAGAGTAACTGTGTGTGTATGTGTAAGAGAAGGAAAATATTCAGAATAAGACATAGATGTGTGTGTGTGTGTGTGTGTGTGTATGTGTGTGTGTGTGTTGTGTGTGTGTGTGTGTGTGTGTGTGTGTGTGTGTGTGTGTGTGTGTGTGTGTGTGTATTTTATTTATATTTGTTTTGTGGGAGGGCCTGTGAATATTTTATTTGCCCACAAAAGCTTGACTCACTGATTACTTCCTTTCACATTAGTATTTTGCTGAAGGTGCAAGTTGTTTCCTTTCACACTGGCATTCTGTGGAAGGTGCAAGACAATGGAGAAGCATCTTAACCTTTACCAGTACAGAAGAGAGTGAAATAAAGATGCATTCAAGTTCCTACAGTCTTCTCCATTTTTATTTGCAGCACTTCTGTTTCATACAACACTATCTCAGGCTTCTGGTACTTCACCGCCTCCAGTTATCAACAACCAGATCAAAACTGGATAAAGTTTGCTATGAGGGTCATCCAGTGAATAGAAAGTGTCTATGAAAATGTGGGGGAAAATCAGTATCTTTATTCCTTTAATCGCTTTATTGTAATATCCCTTCTCCTGAAAGATTTATATTTGTTGCAAAGATCCAGAAATGCCTGTTGTTAAGCAACCGGTGTTGATATGTTGTACCTGTTTTATCACTTCCATTTCTGAGTCACCTACGTTATAGAAACGTATAACACAGAGGTTTTTTTTTACTATTTGGGGAATAGATCAAAGTCTGGGGAATTCATATCAGGAGGATGGGTTGGGTGAAGGAGAGTGTCCCATTCATATGACTTTTAAGTGACGATACCCTCTCTGCTTTGTGTCAAGGTACAAAGTCATGTAATCCCAGTGGTGAATCCTTTAAATTAATTATGTTTTATGTTTCTTTTGGATTCCAGGTCTGTGCATTTTCATCAGAAACATTTTGTAGTAATTTTGAATATAACAGTTTGTCCCATTGGATCAAAGTATGTCATCGATACACCCTTGTTATCACAGGCACATATTATCATCTTTAAATTTCAATTCTTTCTTTTGAACTGAATGGGCTTTGGAGAGGGGAGTCACTGATGGCAGCTGTCTGATTTAACATGCTGTTGCTCTTATTTTTTGTGTATGCTTAATGGAGTCTCTGCAATAGTGATGCTGTCCTGTTTTGGCCTATAGTAAGGCAGTGCGGAACCCACCTTGCTGTGACATGTATCATTCCAAACTTAACTGTGAAAATTGCATGAACTGATCGACAGCTAATACCAATGTCTACTTAGTACTTGTTAAAACTGTATGAACTGGTCCACAACTAATACCAGTGTCATGAACAATTTCTTCGGACATCATTCACTGCCTTCCTTAAAACTTTTTCTAACTTTCTGAATATTTTTCTTGTGAGTTGCTTCAGCTGGCCTACCCTTACTTTGCTTGCCTTCAAGGTCATTTTGTCCATCTTTAAAAATTAAATCTTTAAGAATTGACACCCATCCATGGACTGCAGTCTGGGAAAGAACTTGTGTCCCACATACACTTTGTAGCGTTTTTAATGTGTCTGCACCAAAACATCCTTTCTAAAATTCAGCTTTAATGTAAGTGTGCTGTTCTTCAGTGCTAAATGAGGCTGTGGTATTTGGAATGACTATACCCAATGTTACATCACAACAGATGACATCACATATTTGCATATGATTTTGTAATTAGATCATGGAATAATTGGGCCGGTGGTGTGTAAGTTTTGAAACAAAGTGCTGCGACAGTTACTGTTTAAGATATTAGGACAATCTGGCTTTTTTTTTCTTTTTTCTTTTTTTTTTTTTTTTTGGTCCCATTTTCTGTCCACTTTAATGGCTACAGAAGCTGTCGCAGTTTTTATTACAATGTGATGATCATGAGGAGGAGGGTGACAATCATGATGCTGTGGAGATCCACCTAGGATTGAGATTGCATGACATGGCTGTACGTTGCGCATACTGTAATAATATATCCTCGCATCAACCAGGCCAGAGAGATACAGACACCATGGCTGTTCCCGAGCAAGATTTTAGTTTGAGAGCGGGAGAGGCAGAGGCTGACCATACAGGCTTACGTAGCCTCAACACTTACTGTCTTTTAATACAAAACCAGCAGACATCCATTTGCCAGTTCTAATAACCACTTCCGTCAGATACTCATGCACAACTACTAAAATACGACAAACACACTCTAACAACAACAACAATGAATAACAGAAAAAAACAGTTTAAGTATTCAAAATCTAAATAAAACGACGAAACAGTCACGCACATACACACAAACACACACACACACACACACACACACACACACACACACACACACACACACACACACACACACACACACACACACACACACACACACACACACACACACACACTCTCATACACACACACACACACACACACACACACACACACACACACACACACCACAGCATACACACATACGTACACACACACATACACAAAAACAAAACAAACAAAAACAACAAAACAAAACAAAACCACAACAAAAACAAAAGTAACAAAAGAAATTAAACAAAACAGCAACAAAAACAACTTTAAAATATTTTCACTCTTGTACTGTCTCCCGTTTCACGTGACATAAGTCCAGTATAAAAAGGTAGATGAAATATAACAAAAAAATAGACCACATACACAGACACACACATATGAACTACATCAACTGTTGTGACTTCTGATCATAAGTGAGAAATGATGATACTCACTTACTCTCTATAAGTGAAGCACAAACTCAAACTGCACAACTAAACAAATAATTTATAGCTGCACTCGGTCAAATGATAAATAAACAATAAGGATTCCAAAAAATGAATTGACAGATGATGCAGAATTTCGTTCTACACAATGCCAAAGTTGAATATAAAATGGCTTAATCACTGTGTGAAGCAGTATTAATCCTCTGTTTCCCTTGCCACTAGACTAAGGAATGCGGAAACATAGCTACGGGGTAAGGGCGGATGTCTGACATCTGACATTTGGTGCCAGGCTGGCCGACCAACTAAAGGGCGAAAAAGGGAGCTATTGAAACAGCTGTGACACCTGCAGCGTTCGTCAGAAGATTTGAGCAACACCCTCAGTGACACATCGTTAAAATGGATAAGACTCAAATGGTCCCAGTCTTCCCAATGAGCCCATAGCCTGCTCAACTCCACATAGGAGCTGGTTAGAGCCAAAAAAATCTCAGGGGTATTTGAGGGGACTGGTGGAGATTCAAACTCACAATCTTCCAGCCTGTAGTCCGTTGCACTAACCACTACACCATGGTGACAGGTAAATATTGGATGACCTTTTACTTGGGAAGTACAGTTGTCATTAATTGATCTCTTGATAGATGCAGAGATGACACTTCTCAGCTTCTCATCTCCAAGGCTAGCTCTGCCTTTGGAAGGCTGACCAGAGGATTGATGGGAAAGTCCATCAGTTTATTTTTAATAGAGGTTTTGTTTTCATACCGTGTTTTCAGACTTAAGTTGTCAGTTTCTTTGAATACAACAAAAGATTACAGGGCTTGCTAAATTTGATAACTCTGTTTTTTTCTGTGCTGTTTCTCATCCTTTAAGCGTAGTAAGTTCTTGTATGTATTTTACATCTCACCTGCATACGTTATTTTAAATTGTCTGTCTTTTCTGTGACACAATACCTTGAAAGATTGTTACACAGTGTGATATTCAAGTGGTTAGGACACTATTTTTTTTCCAGTTGGAAGGTCTGGGTTTGAAACTGCTTTGGTGCCAACGGACTGGTAAATTGAAGAGATTTATGTGATTTTCGAGGTCCAGCTATGTGTAAAACTGCAGTAGCCTGATTCGCTTTCTTGTTTATATGCATGCAGAATATCAAGTATGTACATTGAAGATCCTGTAAACGATGTCACTGATCAGTAGCTGTTGGAAACAAAAAACACCAAGCATGCACACCCTGAATGTCATAAAGGTGGGGTTAAAAGAGAAAGCGTACGCAGAAAAGACTGTTTGCAATTAATCATATGTATGTTGGAGTTGCAGCCCACACCAAAGAAAACAACAAAAAACACCAAACAGTTTTTAATTGTTACACATCCTTACGATTTGAATTCATTTACAGCTTTGAAGATTGTTACACAAGCTTATGCTATGCACATGCAGTTTTTAAAACTTTTTCCCTTTTTTTCCAGGTTTCATGTTAACAAAGTTTCATCAGCACATGTGTACCTCAGATTACATCCTGTAAGTTATTTGTTTGTTTATGTGATTGTCATTTTCTCCTGTTTGGGTAGTACTATATATAATTCTGATCAGATACATAGTATGTGAATGAATCATGGTATTTTTTTTTAAAGCGTATAAGATTGTTCACAAGAAAAAGTTTTTAAAAAAGTATGTTCGAAGCTTTGAAATAACATTTTAATCATAATGCAGACATAACAAATCACAAGTAAACACAGCTTCATTTTTTCATTAGTTTCAGTCGTAAATTTCCATGCGCGATGAACGGGATGATATTAATAACAGTCATTATTTTACTTTAATGAAATGACTGCACATTGGCTGGCAGGTGAAATACGTTCATATCATTTATATAGATACTACTGGCATGCAGTTGAATGTGAACTGAAAGATTTGACTTTGTGACGATGATGGACTCTCCCGTTAGTCCAATCTGTTGTCATACCTGCTGTAGGTTTTCTTGTAGGATATAAGCCTGATCCTTTGCAGGCACTGCATGGGAATGAGTCCTGCGGCCTTGAGTTCTGCTTCTGCCAGTCCTTTTTCTGTTGAATAGCTGCTTACTGCGTCATTCAGATGTGATTGCCTCCTGTGTGCGCTGCTGTTACCAACATACTCTTTTTAGGCATTGTTTTCCCAGTTGGTGGCGTTGATGCCACAGCTGATGGGGTTGGCCTTCAGAGCATCCTTTTGTCACATCAGTGGTCTTCCTGGTCAGAGTGTCTTTGCTTTAGCTCTGTAAAGAGCATTGTATGAATGCAATTGGTCTGCCACAGTGATGCGTCTTGTCTACCATGCTGACATTTGATGAGTAGACACTCGTATTTTTGGCAAGCCACATTGTTTAGAACTTTAAGGTTGGACACTTGATCTTGCCATGTGATGTTGTATATCTTGCGCAGACATTTTTGTTGGAACTGATCCATCAGTTGAATGTGTCATGTAGGTAAGTCTTGCAGCAGTACAGCAATCTTTGTGTTAAGCGTGATGTCATAGTTATGCAGTAACTTCATGGTCAGCCTTCTAAAGACAGAGCTGACCTTGGAGATGTGCGGCACCATGTCTGCATCAAGAGATCCACTGCTGTTTACTGTACTACTCAAACAGCAAAATTTGTCTACAGTCTCGATCTATTATAATTCATGACAATTGCAGATGGTAAAATGCCAGAATCCAGAGATGGTGCTGACTGAAAGATAGCCTCTGTCTGTCTGAGGCTAATTGCAAGATTGAGAGGTTTGCAGGCTGCAGCAAGTGCAAATTGATCAGTGATGCCCTGGATGTTTTTTTGGTTTTTTTGTTGTTGTTTTTTTTCAAATGTGCAGACAGTGCACAGTTATCTGCAAAGAAAAATACCTGCAGGATGGCTTTTAACACTTTGGTCTTAGTTTGAAGACTTAGCAGATTAAAGTTTTCCAATTTTCCACCAGGGTGGAACTAGATATACAGCCCTTCATCAAACTCTTAGAATTTGCAAATCAGCGTTGATGTGAAAAGAATGTAGAAGTGTGTGGGACTAGAATGCATCCTGTTTTCACTCTTTTCTACACTAGGAAGAGTTCAAATGTCTCCTTTTTGTCATTTTACCATGGCTGTCACGCCATTGTGAAAGAAGAAAACGAGTTGAGTTTTGAGGGCGACAAAATCTTTATAGTCTCGCCCACAGGCCCTTTTGGGTGATGATGTCAAATGTTTTGATCAGATCTACAAACACCATGTGGAGGTCTTGGGTTTTGTATCTGACATTTTCTTGCAATTGGAATATAACAAACATTTGTCACTTGTGCCTTTTCCACTATGAAAGCCAGACAGAGATTCAGGCATGGTGGACTCAACTGCATGTGTGTAGACTGATTAGTATTACTCTGGAAAGGACCTTCCCCATGATACATAGGAGGGATTTCCATCAATGATTATTATGTAAGGTCATATTTCCTTTCTTGATGTTTATGTGGATGATCATAGCATCTTTAAAATCTTGATAAAATTTTTTCTTCTGCCATATAGATGATACGGTGTCAGTTCTCTCCAGGATCGTTTTTGCTCCCGTTCTTGTAGCTATCCACAGGAGTACTGTCAGCTCCTGTTGCCTTCCCATAAATGGTTTGATTCATGCTTTGGTCATCTGATCACTCAAGGGTGGGTCTGCCAGAGATCCAGTTACTGGCAGTTGGGGAAATGGCTGTCATGGCACCCTCGGATATTGTCAACTTCTTGTTCAGTAGTGTGTTAAAAGTGCTCAGCCCAGCATAATGACATGTCAGCATTCTCTGCCTGGAAATTGAAGTGGTCGGATGTATGGATACGTATTTAGATAGAAGCCTTTGGTCCAAACACTGCGAAGGCCATTATAGAATGGCTTCATGTTGTTGGCATCAGATGCTGCGTTGAGTCCTGCATCTTTTGTCTCCTGTTATTGGTTCTTTATCACCGTAGTCTTTGTTGGACAAGCTGCTTTTTTTGCTGGAGTTTTTGCTTCCACTTCTCATAGATCTTGTCACTGATGTGTACCTTGTGAGTAGTTTGAAGTTTGTTGATAAGCTTGCTGATCCCTTCATCTTTCCTTTGTTTCCTTGGCTTTTGTTCCACTTCTCTGAGGGTAGAGTTTATGAGCAGGCAAATGCACTGTCTGCCAGGTATGTTTGAGGCAGGCTTTGTTTAGGGTTTCTTTTATTTACCCTTCTTCATTTCAGGAGAGCAGTACTTTCTGGAGAATGTGAACTGATAGATTGGAATTTGTAATTGATGAGTTAATGGCAGTAATAATGAAGCTTTGAAATGTGAGGATGATTGAATATTTGCTGTCACATGCAATCTGATCATGTGACTTTACATTTGAAATATCCTTTAAGATTTGAAAGTTCCTTCTTTCTTTCTTTCTTTCTTTCTCTCTGTCTGTCTGTACTCTGTGAGTGTTTCTTTTTCATTTCTTTCTGTATGTTTTCCATTCTTACTGTCTGTCCTCTTTTTTCTTTGTTTTGTTTTTGGAAATGGCTGAACATGTATCTTTTAGTCTTTTTAGTTTTAGTTCTGTTGTGTGTTTCCAGATGTTTATTACAGTATCAGACTGAAATTAGGAATAGACAAATTATGTAAGTTGTAGTGGCCTAGGAAAGGAAGTGAGAGGAGCCAGTGGCCTATGGTTTGAATCAACCTCCTCCATTAGACCTTGAGTGGAGGTCTTGGTGCTTGTTTTTAAGATGAGATGGTAAACCAAGATCACAAAGGCAGCGCACACTTAGCAAATTGAAAAGACCAGCAGCAAAGGTTGTCCATGGAAAATTGTTCTGAAGATTCTGCTGCATAAGTAAACAGAAATGCATGCATACAGAAAAAAGGAAGGAAAAAGTTGATGTAGCAGTGCTGTGATGACATACATTTCTCAGTGAAGGCAGACTCTAGTTCATGCAGAAATAATCGATTATGGTTTTATACAATGAATTCAAGCCAATCTATCTTTTTGTCTTTCTCGATTATTTACACATGAGTTATTCTTTGTTTACAGGGTGACACAATTGATGACATACCACAGTCTGTTATTGATGATTGTGCTCAACTTGTGAAAGCAAATAGTATACAAGGTGATTCTCAGAATTTATTATGTTTGTCTGTCTGTCTGCCTGCCTATCCATCTGTATTACTGTCCACCCACCCAAGCCTACACACACACACGCACGCACGCACGCACGCACACCACGCACACACGCATGCACGCACACCACGCACACACGCACACACACGCACACGCACACGCACACACACACACACACACACACACACACACACACACACACACACACACACACACACACACACACACACAGATGCATGTTTATGCATAAAGGCAGGCATGTGTTCACACACGTAATAATGTGTAGCTGGAAATGATGTGTGGCCCAGATTTTTAGAGTACTGCCATGGAATGAAGATTTGGTGTCAGTTTCAGTTTCTGAAGATAGTGTTTCAGCGCTTGGAATAAATTTATGCACACTGATGACACTGATGCCATATGATGGAGATCCAAAGTGTGATCATGGTGTAAGGCTTAAGCCTTCTTATAAGCTGTGTGTATTGGCAAGGTCTTGAGGTCATACCTGGGATATAGGTTTTATATCTTATCTTTATAACAGTCTGTCATAGGATAAATCTAGGGTACATTATAGTGGAATGTACTTTTCAGTCTGTCATGTTAAAAACTTGGAAACAGATGAGAGTATAAACTTGACCTCATTGATGTCTAATACAATCACATAATAAAAATCAACCCTGAAACAATACCGTACATGGCTTCCCTCGTGCATGACTGCCTCAATTTCTGTAGTTAGACTAGAGGTTGTGATATTATATGCAACATTTTCTTCATTATGATGATCCCATTTTGATTGACAATGAAGCCCCGTCCAGATTTGTTATTGGTGACTGAACCATTTTTATATATGATAACATCTTTGGGATTGCAGCTTATTTGCTCAATGAAAAGTTTGATTTTGCATCAGTTTTATTTCTGGCCATTGGTGACAGTGTTTCCATAGATTTATTGATATGATGGTTTTGCATAGGGTTTTGAGACGGTTTGGATATTTTTCCCATTCTCTTGTCTCTTTAGTTTTCTTTAGCCTGTCCCATCCGTGATTTTCCATGTTAGAGTTGATTGACTTTTGTTGATTTGACCGTCTTCTGAAGTGGATTATCTCGTTTTCTGCCATTCAGAACTATACCTTTTCTTGTTCTGTTTTGTATCTTGATGTAGTGAAGTAAGGTCAAGTAGGTGTGAATGTCTGTGGAGATGCCTGGGACCTTTTTATTTTGTTGTTTTGCAAGACTTTTCCTGTCTTTTGTCACTCTCTCTGTTTCTGCCTAACTCTTTTGCTTTCTGTCATCTCTTCCTATCATTTTCTGCCATGCTGGTCCATTCACCTGCATATATTCTGTAAAGACATACATACTTTCTATTAGGATTGAAATTGGATACATACTTGGTTACATGTATTAAGTGTTTTTGGTGGCTAAGGAAATGTGTCATGCAGAAGCAAGTTTAGGTAACTTAGGCCAGTTTTACATATGTGTTAGTAGTGTCTGTAGTTGTATTTACATTTTTATTCATTTTTGTAAACACTCTATTGATAAATTGTATGGAATGGTCAGTGCCAGAGGCATATCCTTAGATTATGTGGTGAATGCATAGGTATGCATACTTGATTTTCTTTTCCATATTTTTTTTTTCAGAGTCAACAAGATGTTATGCATATTTTGAGGTGGTTATAGCCCTGGTATGTGTCTGCACAGTTGGCTGGGTTTTAAAAAGCTGGTGGATAGGGTGAGGGTATCAAGGAGTTAAGTTTTTGCAGCTGGTGCGTAGGATGCTGGAGTCAAAGGGTTAATATTGAAAGGTCCAGTTATACTTAAATGGTTTCCAGATGTTCTGAAGGTCAGCATTCTATCAAAACTGAGTCCAAAGTAGCATAGGTTGGAACTAAGAAGCCCAGGGTTGAATCCCCACTTACACAGATATTTACATTTCCTCCTCTAGACCTTGAGTGGTGGTGTGGATGCCTTTCCTTCCTTAAAGAATCACACTGGTTTCAAGATTAGATGATGATGAGCTCAAGCAATAATAGTGAAAGATGTGTGTCCCTGAAAGAATGATAATGTGTATGTGCTGTAGGAAAGAATTGTGTTTGACATAGAGGCACCTGCCAGATTGACTGTTCAGTATGAATCATCCTCAGGAAAGACTGAATGCATACAGCCTTTAGTACCCCAGCTATAACCCTGTTCAGGGTTGAGAAAAGTAGACAGTGACGGAAAGGAGATGAACATTGCCTTCATAATGCTGGCCTTGAGGAAAGTTGAGATCTCCACCTTTTACTGATATTTTATGTGTGTATTTCAGGGAACAAGATGACCAACATTGATGTGGTGTACACAATGTGGGAGAACTTGAATAAAACAGCTAGCATGGATGTTGGGCAGGTGGGCTTCCATAGAGATAAGGAGGTACGTTTGTCTTGGTTTTCAGCATTTGCTTTCTTTTTGCTTTGTATGTTTAATGTGATTGTCGTTCATTGTGAATCCTGGTCTTTCAGTCCATTTCCTTTTGTTTTTTTAAAAGAGTTTGATCAGACTGATGTCATTAACCCCCTTAACCCTATCCCATTCACTCCGGCTGCATCCGGCCAAACACAGCTCTCCTGCATCTGTTCACTCCGGCTGCGGCCAGCCGCATGTTTGCACACATGGCCAGTACTTTTCCATCACGCTGTAACCTTGAACTAGCTCACTCTGTATGAATGAAATTTGGCGGGTAGATCCACGGAGGACCAATGAACTATTAACACTAAATTAAGACGCCACCACTGGCATCATTCACAAGACAGAAGAAGGAAATGACCGCATTCCATTCTTGTGTACGTGTGAATGAGAAAGATGGCGGCGCAGCACGAAGAAGTAGAATGGGAGGAGTATACAGAGGAGGAATTAGAAATTATTTTGAGAGAAATGGAGCAGATGGAAAAAGAAAAAGATGCAGAATCAGATGTAGAAATTGATGTTGCTGAAGGAGATGATGAGGAGGAGGAAAGCGAGGAAGAAAGCGACCCTGAAGACAATGTGCCGTTAGCGGATTTGCAGACGACGTGGCGACACGCTGCTGTAGCAAGCCGGGTGAACGAATTCCATCTCGAAACTGGCCCTTCACACGCATTGCCCGCGAATGCAAAACCTTTGGATTATTTTTTTTTTATTTCTACCGGAGAGAAATATCATCAACTGAAATACGTGCCTACCTGTCGATCCTTATTATGATGGGAATCAACCGTAAACCGCGGATTGATATGTACTGGTCGACTGATCCACGATTCAGAGACCCTTGGATTAGCAGTATTATGCCTAAGACAAGGTTTCTGAAAATCAATCAGTATTTTCACCTGCGTGACACATCGAACACACCTGGGCGTGACAGTGCGAACTACGACCCTCTGTATAAGATCAGGCCTTTCATTGATATTATCCAGCCACTGTTCAAGTCACGATACAACCCTGGCCGTGACTTGAGCATTGATGAATCAATGATTGGGTACAAAGGGAGGGTGTTTTTCAAACAGTATATGCCCGGAAAACCTACCAAGTGGGGGATCAAGGTGTGGCAACTGTGTGATGCAGAAAGTGGATACTGTGTGGCGTTTGACATCTACACGGGTCGTCATAGCCGCCAAAATACCAACATCAGCCTGGGGGAGGAGGTGGTCGACAAATTGGCCTCAGCTTACTACAACCAACACAGGCACCTTTATTTTGACCGCTTTTTCTCGTCAGTGCCCCTTTTGAAACACCTGTCCAGCAAAGGGACCTATGCCTGTGCGACAATCATGCCAAACCGCAAAGGACTTCCTGACGAGGTGAAGGCGGCCAAACTACCCAACAGAGGTGATCTGCTACAGGTGCAACAAAGTTCTCTGATGGCCACTGTGTACAAAGACAAACGCCAAATCTACATGCTCAGCACCAGTCAGCCACCGGGCAAATCAACCGTAGGTGACAAAGAGATCCCCACTGTCATCGCTGCCTACAATAAGTACATGGGTGGTGTTGACAAGTGTGACCAGTACATGGCCTATTATCCCGTGGGACATAAAAATAAGAAATGGTGGAAATACATCTTCAATTCCTTTGTCAACTTGTGCATTGTTCAGGCTTTTCTCACCTGGGAGAAATCGACACACGATCCACCTGTCAAGAAAAGGTACGATCATCTCGCCTTCTGAGCTGATGTCGCCGACCAACTGAGGGGTGGATTTACTTGCCGTAAGAAGACAACAGGAAAGCGGAAACAAATCCCCGAGGCTCCGATTGCTGTCCAAACAATCAACCACCACAAGCTGATCAAGATAGAAGGACGCAAAAGAGTCTGTCGCCAGTGTGTCATCGTAGGGCGACTGACACCCACAAATCGACAGGTAGAAACGTCATTTCAGTGCGGATTTTGTCATGTTCCACTGTGTTGTGTCGGCCGTGACTGTTTTAGGGACTACCATGACAGCAATCTTGTGCACCAAAACAACAACCAATAACTACAAGCAAACAAGTTAGGATCTGCACCTGAAAGTTGACAATTTTGTGACACTGAAATGACTCAGATAAAATGACAACCAACCAGCACACTGGCAGTGACCGACACGATTGTACTCTCAGATACATACATATATACATATAGCTATTTGTTTTTCTCCATAAAGTGTACAAAGTAGACTGTGTAACAGTGTTAGTTTGTAGTGCTTTTCCTGTTCTTTGACTATAAACACGTATAGTTGGTGACATGGACTTGGTGACACTGACAATTCAGATGGATTACCATAGTGACGGGAGTGATGGGACAAGTTCAGGTAGGCCTCTCTGTATTGTTTGTAACTCACAAACGTCTGTATGTCATGTTACACCGTGTATCTTTACTAACATCATGATGTCACCTCGAAAACCTGTGACATGTGACAATAGAGGGGACAACGACACGACATCCACAAGTGAGACAGACATATTGACATGCAAACCAAAGTATGTTCACTCATAAACACTTCTGCCAAAAATTGTTGCTCTACGGCAAATGACAGCTGAGTAGTGCTGTATAGCGTACATGAACCATATTTTCCTTGAAAAAAGCTGAAAAACCACGAATACTAGGGGAAGTTTCACTGCGAGCTATGCAAATGGGAGAGGGTTAAGTGCTGTCAGCATAAAATTTACAGAGGTCTCGGAGCCTTCTGTGGTGCCTACAAATGTGAAATTTACGGAGGTAGTTTGACACATGTTTCAGCTTGATGTAAATGGGAGAGAAGCACTGACTGATGTTGTCAGAGGGTTCATAAAAGTGACTGGCTTCCCTTACATGACTTTTTGACCTATGCAACCCTTACCAGATTGGTTTTATTTATCTGAAAAGAGAAACTGGTTTTCAGAAAAATGCTGACACCAGGACTGTCTTGCAATGCTGCATGAAACTGGTTTTCAGAAAAATGCTGACACCAGGACTGTCTTGCAATTCTGCATGTTTTCAGCCTTTGAAAGCATGTGAGCTGAGTCAAGAACTTATAAATGACTGTAGGATGATTCAGAAGACAATTCTGACACAAGGAGAGGTTGAAAACAGCAGTGTTGCTAGCTGTTGGTATGAAATGTGCACCAGACAGACCCAATACATATGACACAAAGGGTTTGTGGCCCCAGGCAATACTGGCAGCTAGCCAACAACTTTACACATTCAAACAGACAGGACCCACATTGTAGAATACAGCAACTCTTTCAGTGAGTAGTATTAGAAGTGGCAAGGGGAGGACTAGGGTGATGGAGTGGGGTGGGGGGTGTGGCGGCAGTGGACGACTTGACAGGGTCAGGCCACTTAGTGGACTAATATGCTGCAGTTCTTTGTATCTTGTCGGCTGTCAGTGATCTGTCAGTAGGAGGTCAGCCAAAGTCTGAATACATTTAGATTTCATCAGGAGTGTCATATCTTCTGTTTTTTCCATTGTTTGTTTGGTTTCTATCGTGAATGGTTATGATTTTTTACAGGAATTTCCACAAAATATTACGAATATGTAGTTATTTCAAGAAATTACTACATAAATCATCTGAAAATACATTTAGTCATGCCTAATGCATTATTCTGTGTAATTTCATGCATAGATTCCCATAAATATGAAAGCAACAGTTGTTTTATTGTACATGGTAGTGATGCAACGTTTTTCCCCGGCACATGGAAAACACCGGCACTCAAGGGGTTAATATAAAATAATATAAAAAAAAACAAACAACACATGACAGTAAAATATAGTACAATATTAATATGTGTCTATAATGAATTGGTATATTCAGCTATGCTTATATTGCATCAATGTATGGATGTCGTAACCCCCTTTTTGTTTTTTGTTTTGGTTTGGTTTTGCCGTGCAATGAGCATGCTTTGACAAGGATTTCATTATACAAATGAAATATGATTAAAATACTGTTTGTTAAACCGGTTATGACATTGAAAAGTTTACATTGCATGCAACTTATATGTTACTCTCTCAGCTTCTTTAATCCTTTCTCATTTTATCCCGCCGCAGCCCGCCGACAGGGAAACCCCGCTTTTTATTTACACCCGCCGCAGCCCACCGCCTGTCAGTTAGGCCTGGTGGGGAATTTTCATCACGCTCTAAGCACTAGGGGTTACACACACCTCATGAATGAAGTTTCCAGCGAAAGTCAGGATTAACCAATGAAAGAATGATATTGAGTTTGGTACCACACATCGCCTCATTTACAAGATATCGGTCAGCGTCTGACCTTTTCATTCACACGCTTTCGGAAATCTCCGAATACTAGGAAGAGTTTCTGAGCAGAATCTGCAAATGGGAAAGGGTTAATAATTAAAAGGTACATGTCTATCATGATGAAACAGAAGAAAAACCCTTTCAGCAAGATACTGCTAGTTCAGCATCATAAAAACACTGCAGCATCAGATAGCACTTTTTAAAAAAAAGTTAGCATATTTAATTCACACACATGCACGAGTCATACATGCAGTTATGCACACATACGCATACCCATTTATACACACACACACTCGCACGCACGCACACACACACACATACACACACACACACACACACACACACACACACACACACACACACACACACACCACACACACACACACACACACACATACACACACACTTACTTTTCTACAGTATGGGTAATAACTGAAGGGCGAATACTTAACCCTTTGATTCCTGAAGAAGTCATCGGAAAAAAAGA
This sequence comes from Monoplex corrugatus, assembly GCA_030674185.1. Lineage (NCBI taxonomy): Eukaryota > Metazoa > Mollusca > Gastropoda > Littorinimorpha > Ranellidae > Monoplex > Monoplex corrugatus. The sequence continues at coordinate 93,699,508 of CM060313.1, read as the reverse complement.
TGTTATTGCTATACAGCTGTGTCTATCCACAAGTAAGTCTACAACCATACAGAGTTCAATAACAGATGGTCAAGCCATGTGAACAGTATTCTTTTTGCTCTCTTTTGATTTTTGACATTTTGTGTGTGTGTGTGTGTGTGTGTGTGTGTGTGTGTGTGTGTGTGTGTGTGTGTGTGTGTGTGTGATATTGACCATGAAAATCAAATGATCTTAATAAAATTTTCAGTAATTAATTTTTCAATCACATCATACAAACTAACTTTGATTTTAATCAGTTAATGAATAGCAAAGATGTACGTACATAATTGCTTTTACTTCCTTCACCTTAATGATTTAAGTTTGATTGAAATATGTTGAGAATCAATTGGGAAACACACTTTTATTCCAAATTTAGTTTAATCTATCCTCAAATAGCCAACATATTTTCAAGTAAATGTGTTTACATTTTGAATCAGTCTGGTCCAGATATTGTTACTACTCTACTCCATGCGTTTGTATTCATGTCATTTAACTCTTCCTGTACGTTAAGGGTTTTCAGACTGGACGCAGGGTTCATCTGTGACCTATTTTGGAACAGTGGGTAAGGTCAGTAAAACGCTTGTAGGTATGTTTGTATTCAACATAAAACAAAAAGGTTGTTATTGGGTTGTGCAGAATTAAATTCTAAACAACATACAGGTAATAAAATTATGATAATGTTCATTATATAAAACTTGACCTGTGAGTTTTGCATGCATACTATTTGATGCAGATAATTTTTCATGCATACAGTTAGGACTAACTAAGCTCCAGCCGACCAGGTAATCCATATAGCTCCAAAGTCAAAGAAGAAAAAATGTTCCTGAACATCCATTAAATGAACACAGCACCTAAAAAAAAGTTCATTTTTCATATAATATGAAGTTACATAACACTGATCATCGTCAGGTCACGCATCTAAAATAACACAAAACTACTATTATTACACCACTGTCCATCCTGGGCTTGCACTGGTGTTAGGCCTACTTTGAGCAGGCCTGCCTCTATCCTTGTCACTCTCTCCCCTACAACCCACATCACCACTGTCACCAGGAGAATCAGCCGATCTGCCTTGTTCCTGCCCCAATGTGTCTGTAGATGATGTAAAAGAAACAGAACAGGAGAGGCGTGGTCTCTTTGCAGAACAAGAAGGCCCTTCACGATCGTCAACACTCGCTTCTTCTGACTCGGCACTTGATGCACTCTCAACAAAGCTATCATCACTGTCACTGGCAGTTATTTCATCATCACTTTTGTCAAAAATTTCTGAAAAAGTGCAACAGCCTGAGCAGCAGAGAGCCTAACAAGACACCAACTGCCTGACGCCATGGCAACTCCGCTTATGAAAGTAAAAACATATCAACAAACGAGGCGCACACACAAAGAAAACACATGGAATGACAAAGCAAAATGGCTGAAAAGGAAAAGGAAGTATCTGACTGTTGTTATCGGCCGTCATGCAGTTGTATGTCGTTAAATGGTGAAGAAACGCAAGCACAAAGTGACGAACTGTGCCGAGCCGCAGTGAGCGGCTCGCCGGCCATTTTGAAAGTCAGCCAAGCCACTCACTGTGGCTCGTCGGACAGGAAGTGTTAAGTGAAAAAAGGCCTGTGACCCAAATCATATAAAAAGTCACTCCTCAGGCCGCTGAGAAATCTCTACCAACACATTTTGTTTACAAACAAAGCTAGGTGACACTTGTCCTTCCATGTTGTTATGAAATTTTAAAAGGTTTTAAGTGGAAATAGTTTTTATTGACATGATGTAGGAAATTTTGCTGTTGCAGTAGCAATAAGACATCCTCACGTTTTATAAATCAAGTGTTGATTTGAACAGTATGGAGTCTGAGTTTATTGAAAACAAATTTTGCATGATTTTGTTGCCAGCCAAACAAAGGGAATGTTTGGGCGTGCTCAATTTTCAGTTGGATCAGAAAATATATATCATTTGAAGTTATTTAGAGCAACAACATATATGTGAGTACCATATAGTAATCTTTTTAAAAATAATGATTAAACTTTATTTAATGAAAATGTGTTGTTATCACTTGTCATAATTCAGGTGAGAAAAGTTCGTGTGGAACGTCGCCTTAACGAGGTGGTGAATCGACTTAACAAGACGAAAGAAGAAAGATTAAATGTGGACCTGAGGGCAGAGCGAGAAGAAAGGGACCGCAGTGAACGAGAAGACCAAAGAAAAAAGCAGCAAGAAATTAAACGAAAAGAGAAAGAAGAAGAAAAACGGAGACAAGAAGCAGCAGAACAAAGGTATGATATTGCTTTATACTACTATTACCACTACCACTGCCTCCACTTCTGCAATTTGTACTATTGAATTAGTGGTAGTTAGAAGTTGTATTTTTATTTACAATTGTTACTGTTCTTGTTAGTGTTACCTTCAGAAGAGGACGAAAAACAAGTTGGAACTGTGTGCCTTCTGGCCTATGCACACTGAAGATCTCGCCTCAGCTGAAAATTGTGAAGAGCTTGACTTTTGCCTGGTTGCTCTGGTATAAAACATTGGAGAGATAGGTTGATTTCCCAGGTCCCTCTCCTTCAAGGCCAATAAGCCTTCTTGCATTCTAAGTCTTTGTTAGAAAAAAATATGTAGCGCTGCACTGCAGCAATACACTCTCAGAGGGGAGAGCACCTAGAGTTTCACATGGTAAATCCACTGAGACAAAAGAAATTAATATGATTATGAACACTTTATCAACATCCTTATTATTGTTGTCATTCTTATTGGTATCGTATCTATGAATTATACACAGTTTCAGCGCATGCAGTCAGTTTACAGCACTCATGAACAATCAGACATATTCAGTCGGCCAGTTGAGTCAGTAATTAGATTTCAATTAACTGTTAATTCTTTGTGAAATGTTCTCAGTGAAGAACGCTGAATAAAATAACTGGGGGGAATTTGATTCCAGACTGAAAAGCTTGATTTCATCTAAAATGTGAAAATTTATAAAAAGTTAAAAAAATGATCACAGTTAAAATTCTTAAGAGTCAACTTACTTCTTATGTATGTAATTTAGGCGTACCTCACAATTATTCTGTTTTCTTTTGTATGTTTGCTCATGTTTATTTCCTCTACCTTCTCCTGAGAAGTAAGCAATGCATTTGCCTATGAAGTTTAAGGAGAAGAGTAGAGGGTGATGGCTGATCTATGATCATGTTGTAGAATGTGACAGCATCAAGAACCGTTTCAGAAAGGTAAGACACATCTTCTGAATGATGAACAAGATGTGGAGGTCCCTTTGTACAGTACCAGCACCAAGCTGATGCTTTACCTGAGTTGTGTCTTTTCCACCCAACTCCAGGGTTCAGAATGCTGGGGAATGGCAGAGAGTGACTTTACTAAGCTGTCAACCTTCCACACAAGGAACTTCCAAAGAACTGTGTGAATCTTCTGACCCAACACCATCTCCAACCAACCAGTACTACTTTGATGCATTTAACCCTCTGAATTTAACCCTCTGACTCCCACACCCTGTACATCAGCATCCTGCATTGTCAACCATACTAGCAAAACAAAGACAACCCTGTGACTCCCTCACCCTATCCACCAGCTTTGCAGTTGGTGGATAGAATGCGGGAGACAAAAGGTTTAGAGAGCATGGACAAGGTCATCATTGCTTGGACTGCCATTTACTGGACATCAAAAGATGCAAAAGAGGAAGACCCAAGAACACCTGGTTGATGAACAACAGAAAGAGAACCCAAGGCTTTGAAATACACCTGGGGCACGGTACCTACCATACTGGGTCAGGCTAAGAACAGGCAGAAGTGGCAGATCTTTATTGCTGCTGTACGTGTCATTGGCAAAATAGACAGTGAATGAAATGAGCGAATATAGAATGCAGACTAACACTTCAGAAGTGCTTGTTTGTTTGTCTGGCAGGTCATATTCTACGTTAATGAGAGCAGAAAATATGACATCTAATAAAGTGAGTATATAACTTGTCATCTTAAGGGACATACACATGTACCTGTATATACATGTGTACACATGTACCTGTATAAACATATTTACACACACATGCTTACTGTGCACATGTTCTTGTGAACATACATATATAAGCAGACATGCATGTGCACACACGCACACTCACACAAACACACAGATACCCACGCACACTCTGCTGCACATCACAGCATGCATCACAGCATACAGCCATGCATAGACAGACAGAGAGGCACACACACATATGCACACACACTCACACAAACACACACACTTGCGCACACGCGCGCGCACACAAAATTACATACACTTTCACATGCACACTAAAACAAACATATATACATTTTTAAGTAATGCACGCGAACACACACACACATGCATTTGTATGTACTTGTACATATATACACACTTACACACACATATGCATTTGTATTATATGTTTTTTGTTTAATGGATGTAACGGTGTATTTGTTGATATGTTTTGGTTGTGTGGATATGCAGCATTTATATGTGTGTGTATGTGCAGTGTGTGTGGGGTGTATGTGCCTGTGTGGTTGTGTGTGTCTGTGTGGTTGTGTGTGTGTGTGTGTGTGCATGGGCGTGTGTGTATGCGTGTGCATGCATGTATACGTAGTGTTTATACGTGCATTTTGTGCATTCGTGTATAGTGTGTATGCGTGTATTATTAACATGCCACAAAGATACATGTCTCTGCCCAAATTGCAGGACACTGGGAGTGATGATGACTTCATGTGAATGTGCTGAGTGGGACGGAACAAAATGGACAGATCTGCCTGTGAACTACTGACTTGTCTCTGTGTTTCAAGTGACCTTGTGAAAGCCAGCTCGAAAAGTGTGTATGTGTGGGTGCTGTGACTGCATTTCTTGAACCTTTTCAATGATCACTTTGAGGTGAGGGAATGAAAAGATTTATGATTGCTTCAGTGGCTCAAGTTTATGTACTCTTGAATGCACCCACTCCATTCCATTCCTCAAAGCAGGTCACGTCAGGAAATTTAAGTTAAAGACTTTACACTACTCCTTACCAATTTGTTTTACATACTTTATACTACAATTTGATTTACACAGAGTACAGTTGGTAAAATATTTGTTTCTTCCAGAGTTCACAGAAAGCAAATGGTCCAGATTTCTACTGTAGTGTAGGAAAGTTTTATAAGTATAATTAAGGTATATTAGATGCAGTACAGTGCAAATGGTCTAGGTTCCAAATGCAGTGTAGGAAAGTTACAAGTATAATCAAGGTAGATTAGATGCAGTACAATGTAAGTGGTCTAGGTTCCAAATGCAGTGTAGGAAAATTACAAGTATAATCAAGGTAGATTAGATGCAGTACAGTGCGCATGGTCTTGGTTCCTAATGCAGAGTAGGAAAGTTATAAGTATAATTAAGGTAGATTAGATGCAGTTATCTTGTATTGAAAGTAGTTGGAATCTACTGTGCAGAGATGTCATAGTGTAACAGATTGACTGTTATCATCTACATTTGTTTACTTTGTGACAGTACCCAGTTATACTGCTGCATCAGATTTCAGGATATTGTGTGATGTTTTTGTTGTTTTACTTTTTTCTGTCAACTTCTGGGTTATCTTAGTGGTATTGATCTAGTGCCATTCTAACACCAGCCCCAGTTCATTCAGTTGAAATCCCAGTACGGGAAAGGCCACAGAAGCCAGAGATGTCAATCCATTGTGATACCACTCATCAGAACAGACCCTGCACTGCTGCTGCGTCACTTCAGTGGAGTTCAGCCATGCCTGTTCTGATCTAACTGAACTAAGAATGCTGCCTACTAAGCCCCCCTACTAATGACAGTAATCACTCTGTACTGAACTAAGAATGCTGCCGACTAAGCCCCCTACTAATGACAGTAATCGCCTAGTCGCAGAGCCAGACTGAATGAGAGACCACCTCTCCCCCTGGTAAGGAGACCACAACTGTGGCCTTCTTACAACAGCCCCCATGAACCACTTGCATTAAAGACCCCCAACGTTAACTCATCTCAGGCAAGCTGAGGTCACCATGAGGTCAGGGTACAAAGGTGCCACAGAATCTGGGACAATTTTCATGATGCTGCTTTAATAGGGATAATAATCATGATGTTAAGGAGTTGCATTTAGAATTGAGACTGCAGGATACTGTATTCTATGCTTAATATATCCTGATGTCAATGCAGAACAGGGCTACGTATCCTGATGTCAACCAGTACCTGCAGATGTCAACCAGGTTTAAGAGATACAAGTACCTGCAGCATTAGTCAAGACGTTTGAGCAACACTCAATGATAGATCTGTTAAGTGGGTGAGACTCAAATTTGTGATGATCCCAGGCTTCCCAATAAGCCCATATCATGCTCAACTGTGGTTAAGAACCGGTCAGGACACAAAAATCCCACAATGTTTTTATGGACCAATGGGGGTTTGAGCCTCTGACTTTCCCAGTCAGTTGTCCATTGTGTAACCACCTGGCCTCGGAAATGCACGTAGTTTTTGTTTGCCACTCAAGAACTGTTAATGTTGGTTTGTGAGACTGTCACAAAAAAATGTGTGGGTGAAAAAGCTTGCAGGTTGATAATATGTTGTGTAGGCAGAGAAACACAAAATTAGATTCAGAACGCATATTTAGTATAACAAAACAAGACAGCAAACCCATTGCCCAGCTGGCTCCTGTCAGGTATGCACAAAAGACAGAAAAGAACACACACACAAACTGAAGGAATGAAAACATCAAAACTAGTTTATTCTTTGTCTTGTTTGTATGCTTGATGTGGGCCAGTTGGTTAAGGTTTGCGCCTATCTTGTTTTGTTTTATTTGATAATGCATTTTGATTCTATTTTTATGCCTGTCTGTTTGTTTTATTTATAATGCATTTTGATTCTATTTTTATGCCTGTCTTGTTTTGTTTTATTTGATAATGCATTTTGATTCTATTTTATGCCTGTCTTTTTGTTTTATTGATAATGCATTTGATTCTATTTTTGCTGTCTTTTTGTTATTTAATAATGCATTTTGATTCTATTTTTGTGTTTTCTGGTTTTTGTTACTTTTTAGGAAACAAAACCATCTAAATGGGAACAGAGAGGCAAATATACAAATAAACGTATTCGTGTGTGACATTAAACAGATTTCTGTCATTTTTGACATGGTGTTAGCCCTGATATGGCTCTAGTAGTTGGGTGAGCTATAAGCAATATTAATTTGAAACAGATTTCTTCATCAGCACTCCACATGCACACAGACAAGGGATCCCATGCAGCAAGTACAAGCCAGGGGCATGTCAGCTTATACTGAGGTTTATAGATGAAAGATTTGAGAAAAACACTGTGTTTTTCTGAAATCTATCAAAGAGAAGGAAAGGTATGAACGGTTTGGTTTGACATTTTACCACCCACATCTACACATTCACCATAAACACACCTTGGTTTGGCATTTAATCATCCCCATCTATAATGTTTACCAGTCCTTTGCAAGGAAACTGATCATTTAAGAATTTATGATATAACACATTGATCAGGGATGCCTTTTTTTTTAACCCTTTGACTCCCGTACCTTGTCCTCCAACATCCTGCATTGTCAACCATGCTAGCAAAGCAGAAACTTAAACCTTCGACTCCCTCACCCTTTCCACCAGCTTCCTGCAGGAAGCTGGTGCATAGCGTGAGGGAGTCAAAGGATTAAGTTTTTGCAGTTGGTGGATAGGGTGCGTGAGTCAAAGAGTTAATATTGATGGATTTATATATATGTTGTTATTGTGTATTCGAATTTATGAATATATGATTTACTCAAGATATCAAATCTAATGTGTTAAGGATCTAAGACTAGTGTCATATCCAAACGATATGATTGTTTCTGTAAATGTGAAAGGTCTAACATTGATTTGTTCAAAGTTGTTTGGAGTTGCTGCCAAAAAGCTTACACCACACTCTACCTTCAAAACGTATGTTGTAAACTGACCTGTTCACTACTGCTAAAGCTACAAACATCATCATTTTGATACCCATTTTCATTAACATAACACCCATTGTTGATTTGCATTGTGATTTATCTAATTTGAAACCACTGTATTTTCATTTTCTGAAATGTTTCATTCCATTTAATTTCTTTGTTAGGTTTTACTCCCATTGTAACATCACTTTGGATAGGTTATGTTTTCAGTTGATATACAATATAGGAGTATGCCTGTGTTTACAAAACAGATGTAGTTAGGTGTTTCTTGATTGCTCACAGATATCTCACTTTCAATATACAAGCCTATTTTGTGTAAACAATATGTGGCTGCCTGTACTACCCTGGTTTATGTACTGAAGTCAGTTTTAATTCTGTAAAATTCAAAGATGTGAATATACCATCTGGTTTTACCATATTTTCAATAATTCTTTTTTTTTTCCATCTTCCCATTGCCCATAGAAAAGGCCCTTTCTCTCTCAAATTAGTATGTCTATTATAAATTAGTGCTTTGCAAGAAACTACTCTGAAGTTGTTGGTTGCATTTTCCTTCTAAACTCTGTGTAGGCCTGAACTAAGGACATTTTTTCAGAATACATTTACTTTTCTGAAGTGATATACTTGGAGGCTGGAACCTATGTTATCCAGTAAGGCCAGTCTTTTTATATGTTGATGTGATAATATTCCTCCATTTGTTGTTTGATTTTTGCAATTTTCTTTTTCGGTTTTAATGTGTTAATAAGTTTAAAGTCAGGTATTCCAATGTCTCAGTCTTCAGCATGTTTAATGCTGTTTTTTTCCCGATTATTTTATCTTTTTGCTTTAGAAAATATGAATGAGAGTGAATTTAGAACTGTTAGTCTGCCAGTTAGTGTTGTTTGTCTCCTAATCCATAATTCATACAACAATTTTGAAAATTTGTACTTAAAATTTATTACAAGAAACATGTATCACTGATGAACAGGACCAAAGGGGATTACCAACAACCCAGTCATCTGAAGAACAATTGTCCAGAAAGGATGAATCAAATGGATCTGTATCCACTAAATATCCAAAGTCCAAGGACCAGGAGAAACAAAAATATTTTTCTGTTCCATTTGCTTAACAGTGTGAATTAAATGGGTCTATAACTCAATATCTCTGAAGTCTAAGGACCCAGAAAAACATAGTATTTGCTTTTCCAGTCTGCAGAGGCTTGGTTGGAAAACAAGACACTTGTCTGATGTACATTTTGCATGATAATAGAACAAAAATAATACTGTAATGTCTTTTACAGACTTTAAAACAATGCACCTCTGTCAATTTTCACAGGAGAGAAATGAAAATTGGTATCATACCTATATATAGAGTCTGTGCTTCTGTTTCTGGCATATAAAAGTAAATGTGCAAAATACAATTTAACAGTAATTCTGTGGTAACATGTCACATAAGTTAAGTAGCAAGAAACTGTGAGGAGAGCTGGACAGCGGAAGATCCTCAGAGGAGAAGCCTCTCCCCTCAAGCAAGTTGATCGTGAACTGTAAGGGGAGTGGGCCGAGTCCAGGGCATGACTACTGGGTGCCCTTCTGCTGTCACCATTTTTTTTGGTCCTACTCCTGGGTGCCTCCCCAATGTGGTTGGATGTCTCAAGGCCAAGCCACATTAACCACTTGGCTATCAGACACCTGCCATACATAGGTAAATTTTAACCCTTTGATTCCCTCACCCTATCCACCTACTGCAAAAACGTAACCCTGTGACTCCCTCACCCTGTCCACTAGCTTCCTGCAGGAAGCTGGTGGATAGAGTGAGGGAGTCAAATGGTTAAGGTTTTACTTTGTTAGCATCATTGACAATGCAGGATGCCGGTAGACAGCGTTCGGGAGTCAAAGGGTTAAGCCTTTTGAAGCTCGCCTTTGTTCCTCCTTCACCAGATCTAATTGCAACTCTTTTGCTACTTCTGAGATAGTGAGAGCCTGTTACTGATTCCCAGCTCTCATTTAGAATAAACTAGAAAACCTTGGATAATTCTTGAAGAATTTCATCTCATTTGGTGTTTGAACTTCAACAACATAACATGACGTGTGCTTGCTCTTCATTAAAATGTGTGTGTGATTAGTAAATTTAATCAATGGTGTTTTGTTATAAAAAAGAAGGGAAAAAACATGGGATTTTGATTTGTTCAGTAACATCTACTTCAATCAGAAAACTGTTTTGATTGGCGCTGTTGGTTAAACAATATCAGTATATCCAAAAGTAACAGGGTCATTGTTGAGGAACGAATATGTATCAAGATGTTCGGCACAAGACAAATGCACACAAATTTATCAGAGCTTTTGTTCTTGGAAAAAAGGAATATGTTTGTTACGGTATCTTTTGTATTCTGCAGTATTCATGTGTCTGTGTGAGGGGAGCTGTGCGTTTTGGAAAATATTTGAAAATACAAGTATGAAAGATCCATTTGTTGAGAGAAATTGTGGTGATTGGTGCTTTACACACACACACACACACAACTCGTTAGCATATCCCTTTGACTCCCGCGCCCTATCCGCCAACTGCAAATTTTAACCCTATGACTCCCTCACCCTATCTACCAGCTTCCTGAATGCAGGAAGCTGGTGTACAGGGTGAGGAAGTCATAGGGTTAAATTTTTGCTTTTGTAACATGGTTGATAATGAAGGATGCTGATGAACAGACTGCAGGAGTCATAGGGTTGAATGCACACATAAACACGATCACATACAAACATAGATACACCATCAATCATTTTGCAACTTGGAAGGCATGACAGTAACAACAACAACACAACAACAACAAAAAAGACATGTTCATGAATCTATCTTTATTTGGCAAAGTTGAAAAGAAAAAAGAAAACCCCCATCAAGTTTTGGCTCCAGGTAACTAAAACACAAAACAAACAAACAAACAAACAAATAAAACCACCAAGTTTGGCTCCAGGTAAGTAAGCCATCACAACTATCTGCCAAGGAAGCACTACAGTGTACAATCCCTAGGGAAAAACAAATCTCTTTGGATTACGTGAGGAAAGACGACGAAGTAAACACTGCCATAATCACTCCATTATCAGTCATGAGGCAAAATCAGACAGTGGTTGGCCAGTGGAGGTCGCCATTTGGGGTCCTGATGCCTCTCCTCAAACTGAATCAGGGTGGTGGTGTCTATCTGCTTGCCACGAGCACTCTTCTGTTCCAGGTACATTCCTGTACACAGTGCAGCATATCAAATACAGTATCTTTTGAGTTATCTAGGAGCACTTGAAATATATATATTAATAACTGTACTTGACAGAAACTTCAGACCAATTAACTAACCCTGACTGCGTTTACAATAATCCTAACTGGCCGTTATGAAATGGCCATTGGTATTCTGGCCACAGGTGCTTGGTAGGCCTACATTGTATGACCTTCAATTTTTCCTGTTCTGAAACTGAAAATTGGCTTTGTCTTTGGGGTCTGCAAAAGTATGTAGATTGGTTACTGACTTTATCATACCAATCATATAATAATGTATTTTGTGTACTGTAAAAGAAGTTGAGTTAAAAATAAAACGTTGGGCAATTCTCAGGCTGTGTTAAAACATTAGAAGCTTACAGCTGAGGTCAATTTTGTAAATAGACATTGAAATGGCTGCACCAGTTTTTCAAAAATAATCTAATCAGAGTGCATACAGCAGTCTAGGAATCAAATGCAAAAGGATCAACTACTATTATATTTTTCAATGTCTTGTCTACAGACAGGGTTTATACTGGAGCAGTGTTGCATCCAGGTTGTAATAGGACTTAACGTCCTGAATTAAGAAAAAAGTCGGCCATAATATCGTGACCCAACAATAATATAATCGATCAAACAGGTAGGCCTACATGATAGGAAGTGCGACAAAAGTACAAAATAGAAATTAAAAAACAAAACAACAAAACAAAACAAAACAAAAACATCAACAAAGCATTGCTAAACAGAAATTCAGAACATGCCTGAGGTGTGCGTGAGTGCACTTGTTCAAATTTTAGGCAACATTTGAAACTGTACCCCAAAACGTAAGCCTAATGAAACAGATTTTTAATACTTCTTTCAAGGCATGAGAATCTGATTTAGCGCTTATCTGATATTATTTTGAGATGTCACATTATCTCTCAACACTAAGGACATCTCTAAACTCACACAAACAATGAAAGTTTCCATTCATGCTTCTTTTTTTAAAAGGTTCTATTTCATCCACTCTCCATCGGGTAAAAATAGATGACTTATCTATGGGAAGCTGCAAATGCACAAGTCTGACTCTACATAACCAAGTTTTTATGACACAGTGATGCTAAATGTTGAAGAATTCTTGGCAGTTCTTAAAGTTTTTAATTTATGGATTTACTTATATTTATTTTATTCAAATTGATGTCAACAGGCGTAGGTTATTTTGGTCCACAGAGACTTGAAACTCTGCACTTTAAATGGACTTTCCCTTTTCAACCCTGCATTTTAAATGGGCATGACCCTTTTTAATTCGCAACTTCAAATGTGCATGACCCTTTATCAAATTCACAATTACACTAACAGGAGGTTCATCATTATCATCATGCCCAGTTTTTGTGCTTTGGAGATATCTATCCAGCAACACAATTCCCATAGCTCTTCAAAGCTGAAGGAGGTCCGTACTATTACCAAGATTTTACAAAGCACTGGAGAGGCAGTTTAAGTAAAAATACCATTTCCCCGTATTACTTCCCCTGTCTTGATGTGTAGATTTGGTGCCTCTTTTCATTCTAAGTAAAAGAGGGAGATTGATAACTGGGCAGCATTTTTTATTACTTTTTGACTATTGAATGTTCAGTTTCAGTGTGGAAAGAAGTACAATCTCAGCAGACGGTCATGGTGTAGATTTACTTCTGATATAGACTAATGATGAGTGCGTGTAAGAAGTGAGTGAAATTTCATGGTAAATGGGTTCTGTTTAAAAAGAAGAAGTTTTTTAGTAATCTGATTTTCTTCGATGCATGCATGCACACTGTTTTTGCCCACACTGTGAAGGTGGTATAATGCTGCACAGTCTGCATACTCTGTTTTCAGTGGGCATGATGCTGGATGTTTTTGTGATTCTATAAGCCACCAGACACTGACTTGACTTGCACTGTCTTATACATGTTTTTGATGTTGAGCATGCACATACACATGAAGAGGGTTTAGGTACTAGCAAGTCTGCTCACATGTTGACTTGGGAGATAAACCCAAACCTTCCAACTAGAAGTCTTGACATGTCTTAGCCATTTGAGTAGTGTGACATCAGACTTAGAGCAAAAGTTTGAAATATGCAAGAATTAGAACAAAAGTTTGAAACATGCATGTGTTCATTTTAGCTTATTTTAAGGCTTATTTCATAAACTTTTTGAAATAATCATGGTTACTGATACATGATTTCAAAGCGTGCATAAGAACGTTTTTGAAAGGGGAGACTGAGAATGCTGATTTTGTTATTGCAATCTTTGCTTGTATATATTACAAAATGCTACATCAAAATTATGATATGTATAGAATACAAGGAAATGGGATGGCAGAATAATGAGATGGTGGCTCCAGTCAAGAATTACTGGCATCAACCAAGAGCTTAAAAGTACAGAATGACATTAGACTCATCCATACCCTGCTGTTGACATACGTGGAATGACACAAGGCTTATCTACATATGTCTGTTGATATAAGAGGTTTTTAATAAAACTTTTTTAGTAATGTACAGAACATAGAATGACATGAGACTCATCCACGCACTTTCCGTTGACAAAAGAGGCTTTTAATGAAATTTAATGACTTGTTCACACACCACTTCTGGTGTAAGTAGTTTCAATAAAAACTTAAGTGCAGAATGTGAAATGACAGTCGACTCATCCACACATTGCTGATGACACTGGTTTTTAATTAAGAATAAAAAGATTATGTACAGAGTGTTGACTGATACAAGACTTATCCACACACTGCTGCTGACATGTATAATATAGAATGACAATACTCATCCACACATTTCTGGCTTTTAATAAAAAAAAAGTTTTTTGGTTTTTTTTGAAGGAAAAAAAGAAAAGAAACATGCAGAATATAGAATGACACAACACTCACTCGTTGACACAATGACATAAATGACTTTTAAGAAAAAAGATAATGTGCAGGATATAGTATGACATCAAAATTTGTCCACACACTGCCACTGACATAAATGGCTTTTGATGAAAAAAAAATTATGTGCAGAATATACTGACATAAATGGCTTTTAATAAAAAAAAAATTTATGTGCAGAATATACTGACATAAATGGCTTTTAATAAAAAAAAAATTATGTGCAGAATATACTGACATAAAAAAAATTATGTGCAGAATATAGAATGATACAAGACATCCACACTCTGCTGCTGATATAAGCGGCAGTTGATGATGATTAATGTGCATGGATTCTAGTCTGGCTTGAGAAAACTTAGTGTGTATAACTTCCAGTCTATCCAGCTCAAATCTGATGTTGTTTAGGGTGGGAAAGGTAAAGTAAAAAGGGAGATGAGGTGGAAACCACCCTCACTCTACTGCCCCCCACCCCCATAAGTTGAAGCTTCTACCATTTCATAAAAAGCTCAAGGTTATGGGACTTTTTTTTTTTATCGATTATCAACACTTACCGAGATGACTGCGAGGAGGCAGAGAGATACTGCGAGTCCAGTCTGGTTCTTCGATGGTCAGCAGATCTCTAATACTTTTTGCAATGATCTGCAGAATCAATGATTAAAAAATATTTACAGCATATGTGTGGACACACGTGCACACATGTGCATACACACACACTGCTACTACTACTACAACTATAACAACTACTTCTACTACTACTGCTGCTACTACTACTACTACTACTATTACTACTACTACTAGAATAATAGAATAAATGTAAAAGAATTATCTGCTCATATTGTCAAACCAGTTCTTATTCCACAATTTTGCTTTGACTAAGTTTCTTCATGGGTTACTGGCTATCAGAATGACTTCATACATCAAACTCATTGACATATACAAACAACCACATTACACACACTCTTTTTCCCATGCAAGGTGCCTGCCTAACTTACTTTCAAGTGCAATATTTGAGATGGGCGAGGGGAAATCAAATGCCCTTTTGCGTTTTTGCGTGTGAATTCATTTTCACAAGAAGAAACGACCTTATTAACACAGGCTGGCCATGTCTTGGGTCTGTTCTCTGTATTGCAGAAAATCTAACATACAAAAAAGTATGACACCCTTGAAACTCCCTGAAAATCCTTGAGTTAGGAATTTCATTTTTCAAGGCCTTGAATGCCCTTGACATTTGATAAATCAGAAGCTCATCTTTTACACTTTTTTTTAAAACAGTGGAAAATGAAGCCATGAGCTCGGGAGAAAAACAAAAGCATCCATGAAATAAGTGACACTGATTTTTCCCTGATGACACTTAGGCCTTTGAAATATCTAAACCATCCAGATATCAACAAGCTGGAAGTTTAATTTTCTGGTGTCCAAATACAAATTATTTGAAGTGATCTGATACTGATCAAATGCCTTGCTTTCTGCAGCAGCAGCAAGAAACTTGGGAGAGCTGGATGGCAGAAGGTCCTCAGAGGGAAGCCCGTATTAAGAAATGTTTTTGCCCTTAACTCTTTACATTCTAAGGGGACCGGACCGCATCCAGGTCATGACTATGATGCTTCTCTGCTGTTCCCATTTTTGGGGGGTGGGGATAAAGAATAGTCCACCTGGGTTCGAACCCACACATCCAAGGTGGCCAGGCATCTCAAGGCCAAGTCACCCTTGTGACAGATGTTGGCAACACAAAGGAGAATTTTAAGCCTTATGAAGTTTAGGCTACTTTTGTTGCTCCTTGACCAGATCCAGCTGGAACTCTTTTCAGCTGCTTCTGCCATTGCCTTTATGGCTTTAGTCTTCTCTTTCCAAGAAATCAAGTGCGGTTTCATGAGGTTATAAGCAGATGTGCCTATCAATCCCTTGTTCCAACTCTATGGTGAGGAGTTTGGCTTGAAAGCCGGATTTCCTCAAACCACTGGCTAGACTGGTAGTGCCTACTTTTCAGTTTTGTAGATATGGGTGTCCTCCATTCTAATTTTATACAACACAGCATATTCATTTATTTTATGATTGAGAGTGAAGAACTGTATCCACTTTCATGACAGTCTCACTGATGATTTCTGGATGGGGTTTTTTCCATGGTGGAAAATCTGCTGTGCACTCCCAGTCATCCACTTCATCCAACAGACCCCACTTCCATTCTCTGAATGTCACAGCTTTTTCAGGTCACAGTCTGCTGCCTCTTGCTATGTAGAAAGTTACCAAAGCTTCTGGTGGGATGGCCGTTCCCCTGGCAGCACTGTACACTTTTGCATTCTCTTGAAGTAGCTGACTGTGTTTCCATCCGTATCTTCCTTGGGTTAGTGCTACTTTACATTGATATGAGCTCAGGACATGTTCCACTGTTTGTTTGTTTGCCCTGAATACAATATCCATGGATTTTTACAAAGCAGTCCTGGAAAGTCCTTGAAATCTCCTTGAATTCTCTTCTCAGAAATATTTAGGAACCCTGTATATGCTGCATTTTCTCATTTAGATAGGAGTGCTGATATTAGATCCTAAAAATAACAACAGAATATTTTATTGATGTTGTCATGTTTCTGTGTGTTCTTGGTTTTATTTAAAATGAACAAAAAACTGCAGGATGGTATAAATCTTATAATTTGGTTATTTGACATGTTTTTGACAATGGGAGAAATGATGGCTTCTTAAAATAAGTCATGTATATTTGTAACACTGGATTCACAATGATGGATTTTCTATATTGGTGTGATCTATAGAAAAACGAATAGCACTACCAATGAACGATAAAAAGTAATGGACTTTGAAAAAACAAACACAAAAACCAAAAAGGCAAAAAGCTAGAAAAGTGATAGTTTGGTTAGTTTTAAACATGAAAACACAGGATGATCAAGCCATGCTGACAGTCTTCCATCTATGTCATGTACATGATAACGAAAATACTGATGACTTTGAAAATAAACTGAACTCAGTGAGACTTTAATATTTTACTGTAAGTTTTCACTTAACCATACAACTAAATATAATTACATTTGACACATAAATTCAGGAATAATGATGAGATTTTTACATGTACATTTTAACAATCTTGGAGTTGTGATCTTGGAAATGCATCCAAGTCACCCAACCTTTGGCAGTGATAAGTCTGAGCCAAAGTATGACTAACTCTACAAAAAGCAATTATTTTCACTTAAATCTTTAATGGAAATGTTGCTGTTCACACATGTAATTCAAGCCTTTGATAAAATGAGGCTTTGATAAAATGGGGCTTCATTACATGGCTTAACTATTTCTGTAACAACAGTTGAGATAAGTCTATGTGTGTGCAGGGCTCCACCAGAAATCAAAATGATTCAATAACAAACAGCAGATCTGCTCAAAAAAACAATCCAGATTTTGTACTTTTCAAGGTCAATGTGATACTGAAAAAGCATTAGACGAAAAAAAAGCTTTCTGTGAAGTGACGACAATGATAGACTGTCACAATAATGTCAACAAAATTTAAATATTCTAAAAAGTTTGTAAGAAAGCGTTGTTCACTCACCTTCGTGAAGAAATGCTAATTTGAAACCCTTTTCTGGCTCAAGTGACCTTGACCTTGGCATTATGCCCTCCAAGCTTACACTTTGTGACTCTTTAATGATCCACATCTTTGACACAGATCTGGTAAAGATTCATTCATAAACAGTTTTAAAAAACTGGTATCACATATCTGTCACAAACACACAGACAAACAGATAGACTGACACAGACACACAGACACACCTGCCTTTCCAGTCAAAATGAAATAACCAAACAAATAGGCCTGCATGCAGTTTTCAGTTTGCTACCTTTATGTGTTCAAAGTCTGTTATTCCAATTCGTGGAAACGCTGAAGCTTCAATGCAGATAAGACGCCTCCCATCGATCAAGTTGGTTTCAAAACAACTCTGAAATAACAGAGTATATATTTAATACCAAAATCATGTTCATATTCCAAGACATTAATACACACATTAACAACATCAACAACAAAACATTCTTGTCTACTGCAGAGTGATATATCTCAAGAGAGGGAGAGAGAGAGGCTGAGAGAGAGAGAGAGAGAGAGATTCAGTGTATGTGTTATATTACAAATACAGAATACCTATAAGACAACATGAAATTTAAAGCCATCTTTCATAAAAGTAGCCTTTGGCTTCATTTTCCTATCTGTTCAAAACCAGTCAGCTAATCGTTCATTCAGTCACTAAATCACTCACTCACTCCACCAACTAACCAATCAATTGATCAATCAATCAACTGTCTACCAATTAGTTATGAAGGAATAAATGAGAAATCACTCACTCCACCAACTAACCAATCAATTGATCAATCAAACAATTGTCTGCCAATTTGTTATGAATGAATGAATCTCACTAACTCAACCACCCAACAGTTGATCAGTCAATCAACTGTCTACCAATTAGTTTTGAATGAATGAATATCAATTAACAGCAAGTAAGCATTGAGGACACTATGTCCTTTCATTCACTGAATGAAGAAAATGCCAGTCAAAGCATCTCAGTCACAAGTAAGCAAATTCTCTCTTGACAAGCTTTTAGGCTTGTTGTGAAGTTTTTGTGATGAGACCAATATCTATGAATAAAAAGAAAGATTGTATGATGAAAGAAGACAAAATCTCCTAAAGGAAACTCAAACACTCTCTCTCTCTCTCTCTCTCTCTCTCTCACACACACACACACACACACACACACACACACACCACACACACACACACACACAATGTATACCCACATGCATGCACGCATGCATATACAAACACACATAGTCTAGCTAATTTTTTTCTCTCTCGTTTCCTCCAGTTGTTCACACACACACACACACACACACACACACACACACACACACACACACACACACTCACACTCACACACACAAACACACACACACACACACACACACACACACACACACACACACAAAACCACACTCACTCACTCACTCATACACACACACACACAAAACACACTCATACACACACACACACACACATACACCCAAACTACCTCCCCCCCCCCCTCAACTCAAATGAAATATAAAGTGTGGGTGGTGGTAAACTAAGTTGATTTATCAACAATAGATTCTATGGCTTCCTTGCTGATCACATTTTCATGGCTCTGAACAAATCATTTATTATCCAATTTCACATCTTAGTGTGAATAATTGTGTACAAAATAACGTGTGTGTGTGTGTGCGCACATGTGCGTGCATGGTGTGTGTGTGTGTGTGCGTATGTGTGTGTGTGTGTGTGTGTGTGTGTGTGTGTGTGTGTGTGTGTGTGTGTGCGCATGTGTGTGTGTGTGAGTGTGTGTGGTGGTGGTGGTCTTTGATTTAATGTCTATTCACTAAAGTGATTTTAGAAAAAAAAAAGGTGGGTTGGGGGGGAGGGGGGGTAAAGGAGGAGTAAAGAGGATATTTGAAGATTGTTAATTTTGGTCTTGAGAAAAGAGGATCCAGAAAACAACTATTTCGAGGAGGGGAAGGTTAAGCTAACAAATAATGTTGTCATAAGTAACGATTTAAACAAACTATCTAACAAACAAAATTAATGAATATCTAGAATAAAAGTAAAACTAAGAATCGACTAACCACTTCGGTGAACAAGTGAAATAAAATTTTAAAGGTAATTCGCTATAGGACTTTTTGACAGGCTTACAAAAAATTCATATATTTATGATGGTGAGGCAAATATGTCAGAAATTGTCTTCGTAGAAAGTGTAATGTGTGTGTGTTGTGTGTGTGTGTGTGTGTGTGTGTGTGTGTGTGTATGTGTGTGTGTGTGTGTGTGTGTGTGTGTGTGTGTGTGTGTGTGTGTGTGTGTGTGTGTGTGGTGTGCATGTGCTCATGTATAAGAGTTTAAATGTAAGAAGTTGGAGCCCCACCACTTATGTTATGTTGACATTGATGCAAATTCTCCTACACAATTGTTCTAAAATGTGGTCCAGCATTTCACAATTGTATCGTGTACCACACCTGTCTCACCTGTTGGTGTCACTGGGTTCAGTGTTGGCCGCCGCACTCTTTGACACCACCACCTCCCTCCAAACTGCTCTTTGTTGAGAACAACTATGTTCATGGTGGTTGTTGTGGTAGTGTATTTGACATACTGACAGATGACGAAGCAGTTGTACAGAAATATGAATTGCAGTGATAGTAGAAGGCTTTCATATATTAACAAACTTTAGAATGATTATGTATGATGATTATACAGGACTGCAGATAGCCTTAGGCTACACTGGTGACTGTATCATGAATTAAGTCTAAAATGAAATTGTTGATTCGCTTTCACTGTAAACTAATACCAATGGCTCAGAGTCCATCAGGCTACCTTATAATGAGGAAATCCAAGCTCTTCAATCCAGTCTGCTACTTGAGCTGTAGACCAGTACATAGGACTCGGGATGCGATTGTCCTTCAGATCTTCGACGATCGTAGCAGACTCTGTGGCGGCCGCCATGTTGTTTACCTGTCGCTTGGATTCGTATCGCTCGCTTACAAGCTTATGTCCTCGCGAGAAACGATATTTGTTGTTGCGATGGCGCAGGGGTAGCACAACATGTGAAGGAATAGCCGCCGTTCCAAGAATACCTACCAGTGCCTGCTAAAAAATGAATTTCAGGAGAGTGCCAGCGTTAGTAAGAAAAGATGCTATTGACAAACAAACCCTTGGCACTACAATGGTAATGTCACATGTGTTTTGTAGTTTTTACGCTTATTGCAGCCGCCATTTGGCATTTATGTCTCAATATTTCATAAAAAAAAATGACCATTCTCATACTCATGATACTGCCTTGACCGGGGAACTACATCACATCGAACATATAGAATAGACATAAACATAGAATTAGATCTGTTTAAAGTGTAGGTAAGAAGTGATTTTTTTTCCTTAGAACTGATAACCATCTGCTGTTAATTTGCTTTCTTTTTCGTCTACTTGTGTCTGTAATGCAGTTGGACGTACAGCACGGCAGGAAGTTGGGTAGGCGTAGATCTAAATCTAGATATAAACGAGTTTTATTTTGATGTGATCTGCATCTATCATCAGAAAATTGTGTTGAATTCGTGTAGTTTTGAACGCTTAGATTACGTCAAACACTGGAAAATCGGTGCCTTCGTATGACTTCTTGTCAGTTGTCAAGAATGTAAGTTTGTCAAGAAATTGGCAGTAGTAGGCTACTACTACTACTACTACTAGTAGATTTTTTGTCTAGATCTAGTTTGTTGTTCTTATTGTTTTCTCAATTTCTGTTGATAGTCTTTATCACGTACTGTTGATTTTCTGATTCGTCCTTTATCTCCTTCTGCCCCGCCTACTGTTGATGCCAAATCAGAAACATATAACTTGTTTCAATGATTTTGCAGGTAATACATATTCATTGAGATTAGACGATTAACGCGTTTCTGTCGCTTTATTTTAACTAAATAAGCTGTAACTGGACCTTCAGAGTTATGAATGATTACACCATGGATTGCATACCATTGTGTCTCCATGGCATTGTGCCTAAGTGTTTTTGTGCCTCAACATCGGTATGTCCACACACAACTGTACCCAAGAATCTATCTATCCAGTACCAAGCCCTTCCACACAATTGTCGTTATTGACATGTTCCCAGATCTAGTTTACAGCAATGATCTTATAGCGATTTGGATATCTTGTATTCTGTTGTCTGGGTCGTGTGTGTATGCATGTATGTGACACAGTTGAGATGTGAGAGGGAGTGTATGATGATTGTTGAAAACATTTGTATTGCATACTGTAATTGCAGATGATGCTTCAGTGTGTGGTCCAATGTTTTACTTAAGATGATTGCCTAAAAACGTACGCTATAATTGCAAATGATGTTCTCTAAAGTGTGATCCAGCGTTTCAGATTTGCATCTTGTTACTCACCACACCAGTCTCACCTGTCGGCGTCACTGGGTTCGGTGTTGGCCGCTGCACTCATTGGCGCCACCACCCTCCTCCAAACCGCTCTGTCTTGACTTTTGTGGACAATTTCTTGAATATTTAGGCCACTGATGTTGGTTATGTTCTTGATGTATGAGATTGGAGGTCTGCCTTTCTTCTCATTTGCTTCTGTTTTTCCTTGAAAATGGTTGCCGTGAGGTCCGTGTTCTTGCTACGTGACGCATGGTCTGTGTATTTTAGTCTTCTCTTGTTGATGTCTGCTAGTAGTTTTCTGGTGGTATCTCATTCTTCCAGGACACTATCATTAGTTCTTCTATCTGTTCATTTGACACGTAGTAGTCTCTAATGAAACCATATCTCTGCTGCCTCAATTCTTTTGCAATCAGCTTTTCTAAGAGTCCAGGTTTCGCAGCCATAAATCATGATTGGCCTGATCAAACATTTTAAAAGTCTAATTTTCAGGTCATTTGGTATTTGTCTGTCTTTCCAGATATTGTTGAGTTGGACCATTTTTGCTTTGCTACTCCAATTCTTATTTTGATGTCTTTGGAGCAGGTTCCATCATCGGTTTTTATAGAAACAAGATATTTGAAATCCTTAACATTTTCTAAAGGAGCTTTATTACTTAAGATGTTATGATTGTTTTCAGTGTCTTTGCCTTTGATATGTAGCACTTTTGTTTTCTTGGCGTTCAATTTTAGGCCAGCCGTTTTACCCCGCTGCGTCAACCCTTATAGAATTCTTTTCGTACTGGTAATGTTGTCTGCTAATAGCGCAGCATCAGCGGCATAGCGCAGGTTTTCTTCACCTATCTTTGCGCCCATGCCTTCTATATCAGCATCTCTGATGACTTGTTCTGTATAGATATGGTGAGAGGATACAACATTGTCTAACTCCCCTGTGGATATTGAAGAATTCACATTTTTGACTGTACCATCAAATTGTAGCCTTTCTGTCTTTATAAAATGAGGCAATTAATGAAATGTTTAGGAAAGCCCATTTTGACTATTAAATGAATGACGCTGTCAAATGCTTTTCTATAGTCTATGAAGGTGACAAAAGCTTCTTTATCAGTGTTTTATTTTCTCTATGAACATTTGTAACACAAATAACATGTCAGTTGTGCCTCTGTTAGATCTGTTAGCCTGCCTGGCAGTCAGATAGTTTTTCTGTCTTGAGCTTCAATCTGTTGACAATAATTACGAGCGAAATCTTACTGGCTTGGCTGATTAGGGCAATAGTTATGTAGTTATTACGATCTTAGACTCTTATGATTATGAAGCATTACAAATTCTTGAAGTCTCCAATCTGTTGGCCACTGATGAGTACTTCAGATTTTACAACAAAGATGGTGCATTGGCTTTAGGCCTTCTTTTCCAGCACGTTTTTAACAACAATTTTCTCTTGTTACTGCACCTAAAAAAACACCTCTCTTTATCGAATTGATAAAGTCGTCCTTATCCTTATGTGTTCCAACGTAGGCCAAAGTTAAAGAAGAGCCAGGCGAACTGGTACTACGCATGGCCAGGACAGAGGAGGAAAGGCGGTGCAGCAGAGTGCGATGGAGCGTGCAACAAGAGATTTTCACAACTGGCAGTTATCCCCGGCTGAACTGGAATCTTTACGTCAGTACCTTTCAAAGGGGTGGATGCTTGCATGCATGATTCTGCCTGGGCTGCAGTGGCTGCAGGCAGTATGTAATTATCAAGATACGCTCTGATAAAAGTTAATAATAATAATAATTACAATATTTATATAGCGCAAAATCTTGATAAAATCAAATCTAAGAATTTTGAGAGTTCCATGGACAGCAAAGAAAACAAACGAGACGGTCTTGATGGAGGCAGACACAAGTAGATCACTCATAAGGAAGATTAGGAAAAGACAGGCAACATTTATAGGCCATTTTATGAGGAAAGGGGAATTGGAGCACCTGGTCACAACAGGAAAGCTGGAGGGAAAGAGAGCACCAGGTAGACCCAGGGAAAAAATATTGGACGGACTTGCAGAATTGCTGAGGACAGAGAGGGTGGAAGATGTGCTTGCGGCAACAAGGGACACGTGCATATGGAAAGCTATGATCGCCAACGCCATGTGGCAAGGCACTTGATGATGATGATGATGATGCATAGTGTCATGCTGGGTACTGATAGACTGGAATGCTTGCACATGCATGATGCGTACAACAAGACCTCTTCACATCTGGCAGTTATCCCCAGCCATCCTGGAACCTTTACGCCAGTGTACATCGAAGGATTGGATGCTTTAATGCACGAGTTTTGCCTCGGCTGCATAGGCTTTGGGTAGAGCCTATAGTTATCAAGATATGCTCTGATAAATGTTGTATCATAGACATTGCAAGATGTCTGTGATCATATGCATGCACACTGCCATGCTGTGTGGTAATATGCTATACACTGGAATGGTTCCATATGCATGTACACTACACATCTGTGATACGGGTATGTATGTTCATATCATATTATCTCTTGCACTAATTTTCCCGTGACCCATGTATGCATATTATTTAGTAACACATTGTAAACACTTGCTGATAGAGTGCCAAACGGACACTATGTTAGTGAAAGATTGGTACATGTTCATTGATAGACAATCATATATAGAAACCATAGATTAGGTAGACTCTCAAGACTTTTACCAACGTTCAGGGTTCATAAGCAATATTTTGGCATATGCAATGATTATTTTGGGTTTTCTTTTTTTATGACATGATATTTGGAATGTTGCAGATTATGGACATTTTTCAAACGAGGAAAGACTTTCTTAGGAAAATTAAGGCTGTGATGTAACATGTACACATGCGTATGCGCGCAACACACACACACACACACACACACACACACACACACACACACACACACACACACATGACTCACACACACACACACACAACACACACTTCTCTGTCACTCTCTGCCTGTCTGTGTCTCTGTCATTTCTCTGTCTGTGTCTCTCTCTTTCTCTGTCTCTCTCTTTCTCTTTCTTAGGAAATTAAGGCTGTGATGTAACATGTACACATGCGTATGCGCGCACACACACACACACACACACACCACACACACACACACACACACACACACACACTGACTCACACACACACACACACAACACACACTTTCTCTGTCACTCTCTGCCTGTCTGTGTCTCTGTCATTTTCTCTGTCTGTGTCTCTCTCTTTCTCTGTCTCTCTCTTTCTCTGTCTCTGTCTGTCTGCCCCCCCCCCCGCCCCCCCCCCCCCCTCTCTCTCTCTCTCTCTCTTATTTGTGCTTCCGCAGGATATTAGAATTAAATTTTACCACAACGCTTTTCGGTCATTTCAGTTTTATGTTGCATTAAATATAACCCCCAAACCACAGCTAGGCCTTTGTGCTTATAAGCTGGTAAAGGGACAGTCTGGTAACAAACGATCAGAGTGCACACATACACACACGCGCGCGCGCGCGCGCACACGCGCGCACACACAGACACACACATTGTGACACACACACACACTGGGACACACACATTGTGACACACACACACACTGGGACACACACACACACACACACACACACACACACACACACACACACACACACACACACACACACATGTTGAGAAACACACAACGCTTTTCGGTCATTTCAGTTTTATGTTGCATTAAATATAACCCCCAAACCACAGCTAGGCCTTGTGCTTATAAGCTGGTAAAGGGACAGTCTGGTAACAAACGATCAGAGTGCACACATACACACACGCGCGCGCGCACACACGCGCACACACAGACACACACATTGTGACACACACACACACTGGGACACACACATTGTGACACACACACACACTGGGACACACACACACACACACACACACACACACACACACACATGTTGAGAAACACAGAGCCCATAGAGGCATGCACACACACACACACACACACACACACACACACACACACACACACACACACACCACACACACACACACACACACACACACACACACACACGCACGCACGCTCGTTCTGAGAGCCCTACCCTACTGACACAATAGATAAACACAACACGGCAGATATTGTAACGTGGCTTGTAGCCTACACGAGTCGAGTACATAATATGAAATGATAATTGCCAGGAGACAGACACTTAAACAGTGATATGAACATGACTGTGGTAAATGGTGAAGACATCTGTAATAGTAAATTCATACAAATCCCAACACCCGAGAATATAATGACAAAGTGTATTTATTTAATTTAACAACAACAAACAAACACGCAAACAAAAAAGACGCATATTTTCGAGCAAACACAACACAAAACACAAGTAAATGAATTTGCAATAGATTTTAGACAAGACAGGCGCAAACTTCCTATTAAGAGCATTCAAAGACAACTCTTTGAGAAACAAATTCACGACAGTTTAGACAAAAACAACAACAGTCACAGCTAACTTCTTCGGCAGTTCGTTGAGCCGGAGAAGATAACTGATACGAAATAAAGCGTTTACAGTGTGTGTAAGTGTGCGTGTGTGTGTGTGTGTGTTCTGAAAACTGATGCACTCGGAAATATAGATGGTGCCCCCGGGCGTGCACGCACACACACACACACACACACATATCACACACCTGCTAACAATAACAACAAACAATACCCACATTGACATGGCGTTAGAAACAAATAAATAAAACACATTGAAATGGCATTAAAAACAAACAAACAAATAAGAAATATAAAATACAGACATCCGTCCACGATCAGGTTCCAGTTAACTACAGAAGAGACGGGGGTTGGAGTGGTGGTGATGACAGGAACTGTTCTCTCCAACAAGTCAACAGTACAATCTACTGAGAGTCTCCACTTCTGTGGTCCTTCTTCACGTTTTGCGCAGTTCTTGAATTTTGACCGATATGAACTGTTGTTTCAGTGATGGTCTTCCTTACTGCATGTATCGTGACTCAGATTTGCTTACAAATTGGTAAGATATAACATTCGAAAAGAACGTTTTAACCAAACGCTGCCACCACCACCACCACCCGTGGGGGGGGGGGGGGGGGGCTCTTTCAGTATAAATAGTATCCCCACCTGGAAATTATGTGCAAAAAGTTCTTCTTATCGGTCACTCGAGTACTCTCTTTGTTTCTGCCTCATTTCTTTGCTTTCTGTCATTTCTTCCTATCGTTTTCTGCCCTAATGGTCCATTCACCTGTATGCGTTCGGTAAAGTCTTACGTACTTTTTCTTAGGATTGATAATTGGGTACATCTATTTTTGGCTCTAGGGAGGTGGGATATTCAGAAGCAATGTTTTCGTGTCCTTAGATATGCTGAAATTTGTATCCAGGTGTGTTTGTTAAATCTCCTGTGCGATAAATTGGACGGAGTGGTCAACGTCGGGGGCATGTCCTTAGATTATGTGCGCGAGTGCATTGATATGTGTACGTAACTTTTTTTTTTTCCTGTCGAAGTTTTGTATGTTTTGAAGCAGTTATAGCCCTATAGGGCTCTACACTGTCGGCCAGGCTTTAAACAACAATAACAACAAAAACAGCCAGACACTGATTCATGTTTAATCTAGCCCTCACGTATTTGGTAGTATGCATACAGAGTGGACATATTACCCATGTTTGATGGAAATCTGTCAGTAAACGACAGAGAAATCTTTTTAAACACAACTTGAATAGTTGCCATCTTTGATGAGTCTTACTAAAACTGTTTTCAAACAGTCAAATCTTTTAACATCTTTTCAGGTCTGGCCCAAATACTGGGCCATAACTGTCCAGATTTATGTAATCGCATTAACCACACATTGAAAATGATCCGAACTTAGTCAGATTCCATCCCGAAACAGCCGAGAGATCTGTTTTGATACTTCTTTTCAGAGACATACATTGCACTTTTGTTCATTCCAGTCGATATGAAACAATGTCGCTCATCCTCTCCTCTCGCCTCACCATACATTTTTAAATGGGAGATTAGAAAAAGAGATTGTTGTGAATGTGAATAATCAGTGAATCGACATGAATGAAACAGTTGTTGTGAATGTGAATAATCGGTGAATCGACATGAATGAAACAGTGTCGCTCACCCTCTCCTCTCGCCTCACCATACATTTTTAATGGGAGATTAGAAAAGGAGATTGTTGTGAGTGTGAATAATCAGTGAATCAAGACATGAGAATTGTTCTCGGATCTATTATTTTTATCAGAAACCAGTCGAGTCCTCGGGGGAAACTGAGAGAGAGAGAGAGAGATCATATCCGCATCGATCAAAAATTTTAAATAGGTACTGCATTCAAATAAAATAAACGCCTTCAGTTTATTCCCATCGATCCAAAATTTTAAAGAGATGCCGCATTCGAATGATATAGATGGCTACAGTCGTTGTCCACGGCTTTTCGGAAGTTGTTCATAGTTACTTAGGCAGGCATAATTATACACTGAAGCGACTTTGAACACAGCACATAACTGATTCCGGCCATCATGTTTGTCTTGGCTGTTTTGGTACAGTCTGCAATAGTTTTTTTTAATTAACTTTGGGTGCGGGGCAGACATTGCCAAGTTCTGGGCATAGATGGGCTTTGCAGTTTATCTTCAAGTTACTGAAACTGCAACGGCTGTGCTGACTCTGTGGACCTTCAACTGAAGCATCGTTCAGCACAATGGGAGAACTTCTGACTGCAAAGAGCAGGAAGACTGATATTGCCAATTATGCTGCTGTGCAGCTGGATAAAAACATGATTACAAACAAAACTTCATCAGTAGAATTGTTATCGAAGCCAAAGATGTGAAAGGGCAATACAGAAATCATGGGAAGTGAACAAGAACAGAAAAGAAGACAACCGGCAGAAACAAACTGAGTGCAGAGCAAATCTTGGTGCCAGTCATCAGCACCGCATGTTTAAATCTGCAGTGGAAAGGAAAATTTGGAAAGACAGTGAAAATGCTAGGCAGACTCACCACCAAGTCATAGATCTGCCAACCAAGCAAAGAACAATGTCCGCAAACAACTTACTACCACTAGCAGTTATACCATTGCAACCATCTGTCAGCTTACTACAATCGAACAGTCCACCTGCTGCAACCAGACACCACACCATTACAACCATCTGTCAGCTTTCTACAACCAATAACACACCTGCTACAATCAGCAGTCCCACCGTTACACCAGCAGTCAGTCTGCTGCAACCAGCAGTCAGCCAACTACGATCAGCAGTTGGCCTACTCCCACAACTCCCATCGACATAAAAAAAAATAGTTGATCAGTGCGGCGTTGTAGAATCTTTGCAGAAGAGACTTGTGGATTTAATCATATTTTGGGTGAATTGTAATCGAGAATTGTAAATAAATCTACATGTGTTTGTACACACTGCTTTCTAGTTTCTGTTGCATTTTGACTGCACAACATGTTGCAGTGTAAAATGTTCATGAATTTGATGCCCAGAAACGCTCAGATTCCACAGATTTCATTGCAGGAAAAAACGGGGGGGGGGGGGGGGGGGGGGCGCTTAAGACCCATGGTTTCAGGTTTTTCTCTTGAGCAATTCCCATGCATGGATCACGTAGAAAAACAATAATGAATTCAGCTCAACAACTGTACGTTGTCACTGTTTTCATATGTGACATGGATATAAAAATAAAATGTAAAAATCGCAAGCTTCTCAAGCTTAAAGATCTTAATTCGTTTACTATTTAATCAAAACTGAGATTTCTGGCATGAAGCCTCAAAAGTGCGACTTGTTATGTTTAGTGTCTGAAATCTAATTTTCAGTGGATGTCGTGAGGGGTAGGCTACTTTCTTTGGGAAGTGGGTGGAAACTGAGCATAAATAAACTAGAAATCCTTTATGTTGCGATAACTTATTCCGAAATTGTATCATATTTGCTACCATTATAATATACGCAGGAGTGCCATCCAGACGAAAATAAAACTGTACCCCCGACACCTGATGTGTTCTTCAAAATTATCAAGGATCTTGGCCACGGCTCCTTTGGCAAAGTGAGGTCTGCATGTTTCACGTCCATCTTCTGGTTCGTCTTTACGGTTAATGTTTTCATTTGTTTTCCATTGTACTTTTCCAGTGTTTTTTTTTTCTTCCAAAGAAGTAATTTTCTTTTAAACTGCTCATATTGTATATTGATAAACAAACGTATAAACATCCACATCACTCATATATACACTGATTGCAGAAATGGTTTCGTTTGTTTTCATCATTAACTGAGTTTGTTTTATTGGTATGTTGTTTTCAGCCATGATTTGTACTGCTTTTAAGTTGTTGTGTGCATTTTTCTTTACAGTCGTTTATTTTATGGTTTCATTTTGATGACATTTAAAATCTCCCCTAAAAAGAGATTATTTCAAATTGACGTGAACAAGTATCTGCATGACTGTAAAGAAAGGATGTAAATGATTTGATTCATAGATTCCTTCAAGTGAGTAATGTGACAGCATAAGCGTGGACCAGAGTGTTCAAAATTAAACTCGGGTGGTCAAAAATATAAAAACATTTACTAGAAGATAGCTACATGATGGCAGAATGTTTTTGCTACATTTGGGGAAATATGTGTCAGCAAGGATTTATCGGTCTTTTTTTTCTTTGGGTTTGTCCATATTTGGAACACATCAAGTCTGCTGCGTGATTATGTGATAAGAAAAAAAATTTCTCACTAATATAGTTTTTGTGTTCGTAAAATTTCATTTGAGTTTGCTTGTTAGACAGCCAGAGTTAAGTAGCGTTGTGGTACACATATACTGAACTAGTAAGAGTTGTATGGTACACATGTGCTTGTCACTCATGACAGATGTATCATGTAGCCCAAGTCTTTATGTTAAGCCACGTGCTGGTGTCATTCATAACTTGGCTGTCCTGTGTGTTCAGATTTGTTGTGTGCATCACATTGCAGATAAATCATGTGACTCAGTTCAGTGTTCGTGTTCAGCCAAGTGCTGATGTTATATCCTGTGACACAGCTGTCCTTTGTGTCTAAGCTTTCCGTTCCTGAGTAAAAAGCCATGTATGTGGGGTTAGGATATGTTTTGGTAGTGAGCAGTCCCTTGAGATGAGATGGGTTTAGAGTTAAGTTGACTTAGTCATAGGTAGTGTTGATACAAAAATGTGACCAGCATATATTTCGAAATAATATCTTGACGTAAAAATGTGAGTAATATCATTTGAGAGAGCCAGAAGTTTTGATGTGTAGTTACGGTAGAGGTAGATTTTAATGGTATAATTGTAACACCATGATGAAAACGTCTAAGATAATAAAGAAAGATCAACAAAATCTTCAGAAGGCCTGCAGACTGTATGTTAATGGTGATAATCTGTTTTTTGACTACTCCTCTACTGCATTTATTATCACCAAAAATAAACATGTCACAAATGAGATGAGAAACCATGCTAATAGTGACACTGGGTCAAGATCGTTTGCTGCTAGTTGGAGTGTCCTGAGGTCAGTCCCGCAGTTCGACGTGTTTCTGAATGTGTGTGTGATGCTACATTTTTGCAAGTTTTGTCAGAATGTTGCAGCCTTTACTATGGATCATTTCCTGTGTCCCTCCATCTATATTGCTTGTCAACTTTGGAATACATTGTTTCTTTCGAAATTTGCTCAGTCGGACTTGAAAAGCTACATGAACATATGAATCACCACGACAATCACGCTTTTCCTACTTGTGTTGCCCTGGACGGGTAACGGTGAAAAACTATCAACAATCTATATGCGTTTATTACGGTACACAGGCACTGAACTTCTGATATCATTGCCCCGTCTGAATACTGAAACAAACTGACTACTGAAACAGCCAGTTCATTCTGTTCCATGAGAGCAGGAGTTGGTTTACCTTGCAAACGCTAAAGACGAAACAGAAATATTTTTTACCACCTTCATCCTCCCAACCGCCGATATCTTCTGAACAAGAAATGTTGCAGTTTCCTCCATCAGTATCATCACCACCTGGATTTGTTGTTTTGACTTCCTCCGTATGTGCCCACCATGCCTCATATATGTTGTCCATTATTACCCTCTTGTTTTCTGTTTTCTGCAAACTTTACAGTCTGTTTGTTCAACGCTCAGTCTGTTTGTCGTGATGAATAGACTGACTGTGTCTCAGATTTTCTTTTTGCAAATAACTTTGATTTGATTTCTCTGACAGAAACTTGCATGAATTCAAGTGGCCATGATCCAAAGTTAACCTGCTCACACTTCCTGGTTACAAACTTCTTTTCATCCCTCAGGCCTCTCATGGTGGTGGGATCGCTGTTGTATATAAGGATATGCGTGAATCCCATCTCTCCATCATCCACCCCTTTTCTCTTGTCTTCTGTATCATTTGAATCCATTTAACTTTTTAAGTCCTTCTTCGCATGTCAGGTCAAAACTGTAATTTTCTCTTGTCTTCCGTCCTCCTCCCAATCCTGCGAACAAACCCATTCCTTCCATGTTTCATAATGGAATAGAATCTGTTCTCGATTATTACTGTCTGAGATCAGGAAAACTGTTATTCTGGTCAATGTCAGAGTACAGGTTGATGACCAAGATAACTGGGAAACCAAGTGCTTGTGTTTGTCTTTTATCTGACCATTCTTTCTCTCAGCGTGTGGTCCAGCCCACACACATTAAAGGCCATATTATTGATTGGCTGATAGCTCGTTGTACCAATGAACTTGTTACACCAGTCTCAGTCCTGGACCAGCTTCCTTCAGACCATTCTGCTGTGTCATTTTCGTTATCTCTAAAAATTACGCAGGAAGCGAATTGTTACCCATTGCAACCTGAAATCTATTAATGTTAAATCGTTCTCGTCTGAAAAGATGTAAATCGTCTCTCTCTCTCTCTCTCTCTCTCTCTCTCTCTCTCTCTCTCTCTCTCTCTCTCTCTCTCCTCTCTCTCTCTCTCTTTCAATTCCTCTGATCTCGCTAGTCACTACAATTAGTCTTGCATCGGCTTCTGGATGAGTATACACCCCCAATCGTCCGTATTCTGCCTGATGGCCCATCTGCACTTTGATACACAAATATGCCGGTCTTCAAAACTTGTAGTTCATTCACAGGTTTTTCGAGAACGTGTGAAAAAAATTACGAAAATGATTTGGAAAGGTAAAACTGACTATTGTTCTTTCCAGGTCCTTGAATCTCTAAATACAAAACGCCTTTTCTCTGTATGCCTGATCTTTTTGGTGCTGCTAAGTCATCTCACTTTTCTGTGTATGGAGTAATGAGGACTAGCTGTAAGACAGGTCCAGTAAGACCTAATGCAACTATCCTTGAGTAATGAAGTATTCTGAAGTCTGAAGTCTAACATCAGTCTCTACCAAAATTAACAATCTTCCTGTCAAGCTAGACAAAACTTGTTTTCTTCCATCTCATCCTGATCCTCTATTCACAGGCCTCCCACTTGCTGAATTTCGACCTGTTTCTGAAACTGATCGCAAGCAACCTGAAAGAAATGTCATTAGAGTCTTGTGAACTTGTCCCCCCCATACCTGCTGTGTTTTCACAAGTACTTCCTGAGCTTCTTTCATCTATAATTCACATCGTCAACATCTCTCTAACCTTCGTCCCACAGGATCTGTCCCGTCTTCTCTCAAAACAAGCTATAGTTCAACTTCTGCTGAAAAGAAGTCTCTATCCTGGCATTCTCAGAAAACTGTTGTCCGGCTTCAAGTTGCTGTTTCTTTCCAAGCTCCTTGACAAAGTGGTTTTGAAACAGCTGAATAATCATCTTTCAGCCAACAACCTTTACCATCCTTTTCAGACAGCTTACCGTTGACCACAGCACCGAAACTGCTGTCGTTCACATTATGAATGATTTGTTAGTTTCAGCTGACTGTAGCTGATTTTCCCTATTTATTCTTTTAGATCGTTCTGTTATTTTTGACACCATTGACCACCCCATTCTGTCTCTCGACTGGAGCACACATTTGAAATCCTAAGTATGCTCTTTTATGGTATACGTCATATCTGTCGTATTGTTTTCACTCAGTTGTGGTAAATGAGTGTAAATCCCAGCCAGTTAAATTTTGCTTATGGGTTCCCCTAGGCTCTGTATTTGGGCCAGACCACTTAACACTCTACACCTCATCATTTGCCAATGTCATCGGTCAGTATAGAACCTCAAATATCATTTGTATGCTGATGATTCCCAGCTTTACAACAGCGCCTGTCCTGAAAATCTTTCAACTCTTCTCTCCGAAGCCTCTGGCTGTTATGTTGAGATCCAAAACTAGATGATACAGAATAAGCTATAGTAGAATGGAAATAAGACTGAAGCAATGCTTATTGGCACAACGTGCAAGCTTTCCACCGTGAAAGTGTGTTTCATCCAACTAGGTGACAGTAGTATTGTACTTTCTGATTCAATCAAGAACCTCGGCGCTGTTCTTGATCCTCAACTCTTTCTGCAGAATTTATCACCCATACTGTCAGTGTCACTCTTGTTATTGTCAACTGCGACGTTTCAGTTCTATTCGCCTTTATCTTTCAACTTCAGTAGCATCTAAATTTACGACTTCTCTTTACTTGTCTCCCAGCAGTTATTGTAACTCTCTGCTCTTTGGCTTGCCTGCTTCTGTTGCATTCTTCCAGCTAATTCAGAATTTCATGGACCGTCATGCTTTGTAAAGAGAGGCGTGACCATGTCATTCCCGTGCTTCACTACCTCCACTGTTTGTTCTTTTTTTCACAGCATTTCGTACAAAATCAATACATATATGCAACAAATGTATCAATGGTAATGCACCTGTTTATGTTTGTGAATACTCCATTCTGTTTCTGATACTGCTTGTTTTCAAATTCTTCGATACAAACGTACCACAGTCGGTCGCCTGTCTTTTTCAGTGTCTGGTCGATAAAACTGGTACGATCTTCCCTCGTCTATTCAACAGTCACAAACTCTGTCTTCCTCCAAGTCTTGCTTGAAGACCTACCTTTTTGTCCAGCAGTAGATTCCCCTCCATGTCTCCATCCTTTTGCCCCAATCCCCTTGTGTTCTCCCCTTCCTGGTTTGCATTTGCTTTGTGCGCTGGAGTTTTGGTCGTTGTTGGGTGATTGGTTGGATGAATGATGAGAGTGCGCGCTTTGGTTTGATTCTTGCACCTTATAAATGTCATTATTTTATTATTATTATTACTATATTATTATTATTATTATTATTATCTTAAGCTTTTCTTTTTGGTTTCAGTTCTACATATCTTTAGCTGTTCTTTTCGACTTCAGTTCTACATATATAAAGTCCAAATAAACGTGGTTCATTAATTGTTGTTAACAAACATTTCATCAACACTTTTAACGCGTACTTTTCATCTGTCAGAGCTAGAGAAAAATCCGGGTTGATTTTGAAACTGAAAGCGATAGTTGAACTTTGAAGTGTTGCCGCGGACTCATTCACTAACAGAATCTGCATGTCTGTACTGACTGCGTATTGTGCGCCTTTCCCTTTGGTTACAGTGGCCAAAGGCAGTTGAAAAGCACAATTATTTCAAAGAGAACATTTTCATAAAATACTTTTGACGAAAGCATTGAAACACAAACGTGAACAGATGATAGCCTTCGTCATATTTCAGGGTCCGTTTAAAAGCAGTATTTCATATTGGCAGAGAGAGAGAGAGAGAGTGCGCATATGCGTGCATAATACAAGCAAAGATTTTTCATGGTGTGTATGTCACCGTATGTGTGTGAGAGAGAGAGCATCTTTTGTTCATATTATCTTTTCAATTGCCACGCATGCGTAGTGTAATTATTTAATAGGGCGTAATCGATTTTTTTCGGGGCCAAAGTGACCAAAAAGAAAGTAAAATCATGATGGCAGCTTGCAAGAGCTGTTAATGACGAAACAACAGCAGCAACAAAACAGGAAAAATCCACTCTTTTATGCAAATATTGATCAGAATTGGAATATGTATGAGCAGAGTCTGCAATATATTTGGAAATATGAGAGATCGGTGATACACGCTCTGATATTAGGAGAAAAAAGTCAGCTTCGTCTTTTTTGTTTGTTTGATTGTTTTTTGTGTTTAATTAATTTGTCTGTTTGTGCCACCAAGGACGTCACAGGGAGAAAGAGCGATGGATAGCAGCGAGCTGAACGGCCTGAAGAAGAGAAATGCTGTTTGATAACAAAATTTTCTTCACACTGTCAATCCAGGTCTTCTTCTCGCTTTAATTAAACCAAGCTATCTTTTTATCATGCGCTTGTTAAGCCAGGTGAGATTGCTTAGTGGTCAGATGACCAGACCACTTCATCCTCTGCTGACTACTATTGAATCAGTTTGATGGTAGACTGGTGTTGCTCTCTTTAATTCTCAGATCTTGGTGTTTCTGATCACGTCACATCTGGTCTTGTTGAAAGTATTTCTCAAGCAACGCATCTCATGAGTGGTCATTCTGTGCTTCTAGTGCTTAAAGTCAGGGTTGAAGTCTTGCACTGGTATGTCAGGGCTGGTATGAAAATGGAATGGATGAGCTTGGCTTTAGTTTCAACAAGAATGTTGGAGTGTTTCAGTAGTAGGGCAATGTAATTACTTACATAAATATGCCTCGGCAGCACTTTCACAGAAGACACGAGATTCAACAGAGAGATCGAAACCAGGAATCAGAAAAAAAGAGCAATGTTGATAAGTTGGTGATGGTTTGACCACCTTTTTTTGATAACATTTACCGACGCAGTCATTTGAAGTGACAGACAATTCAAAGTGCAGTTTCATAGAATCTGTGTGAATGGGGTTTTCGTACTAAAGGACCAACCCGCAACAAATCAGTGAAGCCTCGAGTTTTCCACTGTCTATTCTTTTCTCTCACACTTCAAGAAATGGAGTGTGAGTGTGTCACGAAAATTGTAATTGTGCAGTTAGAAAGAACTCAGCAACGCCCAGGTCTTGCACTCTTCTTCACCTTTATAGGATCAGGATATTCGTCCCAGTCGTACGCTATTTTTGGTGCATCATCGTGATCACGGTTCATTGTAACCAACTTTCCTCTTCTTTATGTAGCTAAGCTGTCCCATAACCCTGAGGTCGTAGGGGAGTGAATTGGTAGGGATCTCAACTTTTCTCGAGGCCAGCATTATGAAGGAGGTGCCCATCTCCTCTCCCTCGCTGCTTCGCCTTTCCATAACTTTTGAAGAAAGTCAGGTACCCATTCACAGGTGGGTAGACTGGAGGTGCACTCATATAATAAAGTTCCACGCGCGTTATTCACACCCGTGCAAACGCATGCAGGCAGACTGGAAGGCGAGTGCTCTATCAGTCTATGTCTTCTACACCAACCAGGCCTCGTTTTTTGATTCAATATCTCTCTTTAAAAAAATGATAAATAAGGAGGGGAGATTTTATTATATCGACCGGAGAGACGTGTGTGGCTGTCTGTCCATGACAAAAATGTGTTGGCAAGATTTTATCAACTGTTTCTGGGTGAATCTTTACTAGATTTAGATCGAAGGCATAGATGGTTGAGCAGTCAAAAATATATAGATTTGGAAGTCATGGGGCCAGTAAGTCACGTGGACCAGAAGAAGTGCCTAAAATCAGCAATTTTTTGAGGAAGCAGAGTTAGTAGCACTCTCTCGGGAACTTTCTGACGATTTTTAAAATCTGTTTTGGCTGTTGTGACAAGTGACGACCATTGTCCTTGCTTAACGTCACGTTTTATTTCATTTGATGTTTTTTCAAGGTCAGTGACCTTGAGAAATACAAAATCTATCGTTTTCTTCTTCTTCTTCTGTTTCTTCTGCGTCTTCTTCTGTTTCTTCGTCTTCTTCTTGTTCTTGTTATTATTATTGTGTTGTTGTTATGTTGTTGTTGTGATTACTGTTGTAGTTTTTGTTGTTATTACTGTTATTACAGTATTCTTTCAACACTGAGTCACGATTCAATTTTATTTTGCAAACCATATTTAAGGACGCAACCAACCAAATAAAACGAAGTGAGATTCTTAAGCTATTCTAACAATCCCTGTATTAAAATAAGAAGGGGAAAAAAACGACAAACCCTGGTACTCTTTTGCAAGGACGTTTGCCCTGAAAGTGGACCTCTCTCTCTCTCTCTCTCTCTCTCTCTCTCTCTCTCTCTTCTCTCTCTCTCTCTCTCTGTCTCTGTTAACTCAAAACATGTGTATTTGTCATAAAACCCCGAAATAGGGTTACAACACACACATATTGGTTGTAATAATGTGTGACAAAAGATCTACAGTGAATGATTTAATATTTTACGTTATCATCGTCGCGATCAGTGGAATACAAATGTCTAAGTAACTAAGAATTAGTAAAGTTTTCTTAAATGCAGGCAACCATAAGCATGTTTTACCACATATTGCGTGTAATTGTGAATTAAGTAAGCACGTCACATGGGTTTATCATACCGGATTTAAAGCAAAAGATTTTTGAAAGTATTTACCTATCCTAAATCCTTTTCATCAGTTTAATTCTTGTTTCTTTGTAGGTCTACGCAGTCCCAACTTTTCGTTGGGCCAAGACCGTGGTTGATAATGGTGAAAACGGTCCATTCTGACACAATATAGATTCACACAGTCATACATACAGATACCACCAGAAAACTACTTGCAGACGTCAACAAGAGAAGACTGAAATACATTGGCCATGTGTCACGTAGCAAGAACACGGATCTCATGGCAACCGTTTTACAAAGAAAAACAGAGACAAAAAGGAAGAAAGGTGGACCTCCAGTCTCATACATCGAGAACATAACCAACATCAGTGGCCTAAATATCGAAGAAGTTATCCATAAAAGTCAGGACAGAGCGGCTTGGAGGGACGTGAGGGTGTCAAAGAGTGCAGCGGCCAACACTGAATCCAGTGACAATGACAGGTGAGACAAACAGATATGCTTATACAAGTACGCGTTCGCGCCATACGCTAGCAAATCACGCACACAAAAAAACAACAACAAAAAAAGCACTCCTTCACGATGACATCACACTCTAACCTGCAAGTAACTATCTGGAAGACTCCTTGATCATCAGTAAACCAGATATACAAACAGTGACTTTCTATCTGGCAGAACCTAAGTAAGATCTTGGGGATGGAAGGATGATCAAGACGTAGACTTCATACAGTCAAAAAACTGAGCTGACATCTCTGAGATAATAAGATGGATTTCGAGTTGATCTATACTTTGTACTGGAGACAAAGCTGACAATACCTCGGTAACGTGGGCAGCGAGAAGGACATTTTCCTCATGTTGCAGGCTGGGATTGTATTCCAGAACCCTGCTCTCTGGTCCATGATTCTGTCATCTGAAATAGCCAGATCTCTCTCTCTCTCTCTCTCTCTCTCTCTCTTTCTCACTCACTATCTCTCTCTCTCTCTCTCTCTCACACACACACATACACACACACACACACACACACACACACACACACACACACACACACACACACACACACACACACACACACACACACACACTACATGGCTATTGCAAAACACAGGCACACACACAAGACCACGACGGGGCATTTCAGACTTACAAAAGCAGTCATGGTTTCAGTTTCAATTTCCTTTAAGCTGGTGTTATAGAGCTCAGATTGATTCTAGACCATGTGATTGATGAATCCAAACTAATCATGACAAATATCTCTAGACTGTGGACAAACACTTTGTGCCGATGAAGTTTTGATCTATTGCCGAACGCGGAAAAAAAACAAACACTTTTTTTGCATTGAAAACAGCCAGAACCGATCAGTAGATTAATGACTAATGCATCTGCATTCAAACAAGCTGTAACTGACTATACGTGGTTAGAGTATTTGTAGTACATATTAGCCTTCAACCTTTAGAACACAAACCGAAAAATGTTTGCGATTCTTCAGGCTAAAATGAAACACTGAAACGGTGTTTATCAGTTTATAAGTAACATTTTACAGAACTCTACTTTCTATATTATTGCAAAAAATATTTGACAATTCATTAGTCAGATACTAAATGGCTTGAATTGTAATAGTAGTAGGTTCAGCCTGCTGTCTAACCTGACGACCATATGTCCATGAGAGAACTGTGGGTGGATCACCGCTACACTGTGTTCAGGTGAAGCTAGTGGAGCTGAAGCTGACAGGGGAAAGACTGGCCATGAAGGTGATGGACAAGGAAGTGTGTCCCAAGTCCTTGCGTGTGAAAGAATTGCACGCCTTCATTCAAGTTGGTGTGTCGCCCTTTATCGTCCGCTTTCACAGCTGCTTCCAGACAGAGGTAATTGACAGCTTGCTGACCGTGTGACTGAATGCAGTGTGTGTGTGTGTGTGTGTGTGTGTGAGAGAGAGAGAGAGAGAGTGAGAGAGGACCAGCTTCATTTCAGTTCATATAAAGTTTTAAGTCGACTAAACAGCTGGGGTAATAGTTTAAGCCAACTGAAAAGGTGAGGTAATAGTTTAAGCCGACTAAAAAGGTGAGGTGACAGTTTTACGCCGACTAAAAAGGTGGGGTAAACAGTTAAAGCCAAGATCCAAAACAAGAGTGACTGCCTGCGCCCAAGCAAACACAAACCAGAAGAACAAGAAAATCAATGTAAGCGCATCTCCAACAAGACAACACAAAACAAAACAAGCGCAAATTTTCGGCCAACTAGCCTTTGTCAAGCGCGAACGCACGGTCACAGACAAATCACAGACACCAAACAATGGATAATAAAAACGGGACTAAAAACTTCCCTGCCGCCTCGTCCAGTGGGTAAGAGATGGAATGCCCATGTCATCATGAGCAGTAGTAAGAAAAGGGGAGAGGGGAGGCAACTGTGATGTCAAAAGGGAAGTGAGATAAGTTCTGCAATTTTGAGAAGTGGCCATGCTATATCGGTATAGCCCTGTTCTGAAGAAGGCACAGGGCAAGAGCCAAGAGATAAGGGAGTAGATTGTGCCCGGTGCCAAGAATCTGGTAGGCGTGGGAACAGAGAGAGACATGAAACGGCATGTCTGAATTTTGTTACTCATGGTTTGTCGTTAAGACCATGTGGTTTGCGTGTTCCAAGTTTATTTATGAGGTGGGATTCTCTGTCTTTCCTGTCTATGGTGCTGTTATTGTGTAGAAGCCACAGACCTTTCACTCGGATGTCATTGATTGAGTGGTCTGATTGGTTGAAGTGATTGGGGATAGTTTTATCCCTTTGGTGGCGGATATCAGCCAAGTGTTCTTTGAAACGTGTGTCAAGAGTGCGTCCAGTTTCACCAATATACAATTGGGAACATTTAGAGCAGCTGATCAAGTAGACAATGTTATAAGTTTGACAGTTGAAATGTTTTGTAATTCTCATATGAGATTTGGGGCCTTTGACTGTGGTGGCTGAGCACAAGAAAGGACAAGTCTTGCATTTAGGTTTGTTGCATGGAGAGGTTCCTGGAGGTTGGCTGACTGGTTTGCTGAGATTCGAATGCACCAGCAAGTCGCGGAGATTGGTGTCTCTCTTGTAGACGAGCAAAGGGCGCTTGTCAAAGGTTTCACCTGTAGTGGGACTGGATCGCAAAATGTTCCAGTTGGACAAGATGATCCTTTTTATGAGGTGCACGGACGGGTGGTAAACTAGACTGAGGACTGGCCGATCCTCTGTGACAGCTTTGGGCTTTGAATGGAGGGCATTTGGCCGAGAGACAGAGCTGACTTTTTTCCGGGCTTCATTGATGACCTCGGGTGGGTAATGTCTGCGCAGGAAAAATCTAGTCATTTCAACTGCTTTGTCCTGAAAATTGTCTTCGTCTGAGCAGAGGCGTCGTAGTCTCAAGAACTGCGAGTAGGGAATGCTGTTTCTGGTGTTGGAAGTGTGAGATGATTGGTAGTCCAGGTAGGAATGTGAATCTGTAGGTTTGTAGTGGACTGTAGTGACTAGTTGTTCAGATTGAAGGGAAACTTCGATATCCAGGAAGCTTATGGATGTGTTTGAAATTTCATATGTGAACTTGATGGATGGGTGAAACGTTTGAACGTAGTGGATGAATTGTAAAAGTTGGTCATGATCGAGGGATGTCATGCCAATGCAATCGTCTATGTATCTTTTGTATAATTCAGGTTTGGGTTTCTTGTATTGTTGTAGGATATGTTCCTCCAAATATCCCATGAATAAGCAGGCATAGCTGGGGCCCATCTTAGTACCCATGGCGACTCCGCTAACTTGCCAGAACGTCTCATCTCCGAACGAAAATGTGTTCATGGTGAGAACCAGTTCGGCAAGTCGGACAAGGGTTGAAGTGGACCATGTTTGGTCACGTCGTTTGTCCAGAAAATGTTGGAGAGCTTTTAACCCGTCGGAGTGGGGTATGCTGGTGTACAGAGAGGTCACATCCAAAGTGAACAGGTATTGGGGTTTGAAGGTGTGGTCTTCATTTAATATTTGAATCAGATCCAATGTATGGTTAGTGTCTTTGATGAAGGTAGGCAAAGCCTGGACTATAGGTTGCAAAATGTGGTCAAGAAACTGAGAAATGTTTTCAGTGGGGCAGTTGCAAGCTGACACGATAGGACGGCCAGGATTGTTGGCTTTATGTATTTTGGGAAGTAAATAAAAAAGTGATTGGACTGGAAGTTGTTTGATGAGTAGTCTGGCAGTGGGGGGCAGCTGCTTAGAGGTTATGAGATTGTTGATAAGTTTGGATATCTTGGCATGATTGGTCATGTGGGTAGGTTGGTCCAACTTTTTGTAGAAGGCGTGATGGTGGAGTTGTTTCTGGGCTTCCTTGATATACAGATGTCTGTCCCAGACTACAATTGCACCCCCCTTGTCTGCTGGTTTGATGACAATGTCGTCTCTGTTTTTGAGGGAGTGTAGTGCGTCCCTTTCTTCTTTGGAGATGTTGGAATGTTTCTTGGGTCGCATGTTGAGACAGTCTATTTCTTGGTGGCATTTGTTGATGTAATGTTCAACTTCGGGAAAGGTGTTGCGGGGAGGTTCCCGATGAGAAGGCTTATGGAAAAGTTTTGTGAATAAGTCAGCATCAGGATTCAATTTTTGTTTGGGAGGATGTCCCAGTACTGCCATCCAACGTAGGGATCTAAAAAATCGTTGGCAGCTATTGATAGTTTGGTATTTACTGGTGGATGGTTTTAAAGGGACAAATTTGAGGCCCTTTGAAAGGGCTGACACTTCCGCCTCAGAGAGTGGTAAGTTTAAAGGAATGCAATGTACAAGGGGGTGACGTGCAGAGCTAGAGGAAGGTGGAGAGGGGGCTGGGTTGCTGATAGGTGTCAAGAACGGTGCAGACGGGTTTGCAGTCTTGTTCAAGTTGGTCAATTTTTTGTCTTTTATGGTTTGCATGTGTTTTTGTAGTGACGCATTGAAATTGATGACGGTGGTTTTAATGAAGAGACTGAGAGTTGGGTTTAGTGTTCTGCTGATTACAGAACTGAAGTATTTCTGAGATTTGTCGGCGATGGACAGTTTGCGTTCTAAGTGTACTATGTGGGTTTTCATGATCTGTTTGCTTGCTTTAAGAAGGATATTTTTAGTGGCCTGCAAAAGTTTTTTATTTTCACTGTCGGAAGGAGTGTGTTTGAGTTGAAACCCTTTCGGGATGAAGTTTCTGCGTAAGCAACAACGCAGAAAGTATAAATGACTGTTTGTTTTT
This sequence comes from Monoplex corrugatus, assembly GCA_030674185.1. Taxonomy (NCBI): domain Eukaryota; kingdom Metazoa; phylum Mollusca; class Gastropoda; order Littorinimorpha; family Ranellidae; genus Monoplex; species Monoplex corrugatus. The sequence continues at coordinate 93,655,966 of CM060313.1, read as the reverse complement.
GTTTTGGTGAAACAGATTTTAGAATAGGATACAGCGAGTGAAAAAAGCGGAGGAGGAAGAGATCGGAAACCAGACAGAAGACGGGAATGTAAGTAGGTTGGAAAATGTGACATTCTGTAAGAATCTGAGATAAAAGCAAGAGGATAAAAAAAGGCTAAAACAATTTTAAAATGTAGTAAATAAAAGACTTAGTACAAGACACTTATACAGATAAAACGCAGTCTTGGGGTATATTACAAGATCCAAAACAAGAGTGACTGCCTGCGCCCAAGCAAACACAAACCAGAAGAACAAGAAAATCAATGTAAGCGCATCTCCAACAAGACAACACAAAACAAAACAAGCGCAAATTTTCGGCCAACTAGCCTTTGTCAAGCGCGAACGCACGGTCACAGACAAATCACAGACACCAAACAATGGATAATAAAAACGGGACTAAAAACTTCCCTGCCGCCTCGTCCAGTGGGTAAGAGATGGAATGCCCATGTCATCATGAGCAGTAGTAAGAAAAGGGGAGAGGGGAGGCAACTGTGATGTCAAAAGGGAAGTGAGATAAGTTCTGCAATTTTGAGAAGTGGCCATGCTATATCGGTATAGCCCTGTTCTGAAGAAGGCACAGGGCAAGAGCCAAGAGATAAGGGAGTAGATTGTGCCCGGTGCCAAGAATCTGGTAGGCGTGGGAACAGAGAGAGACATGAAACGGCATGTCTGAATTTTGTTACTCATGGTTTGTCGTTAAGACCATGTGGTTTGCGTGTTCCAAGTTTATTTATGAGGTGGGATTCTCTGTCTTTCCTGTCTATGGTGCTGTTATTGTGTAGAAGCCACAGACCTTTCACTCGGATGTCATTGATTGAGTGGTCTGATTGGTTGAAGTGATTGGGGATAGTTTTATCCCTTTGGTGGTGGATATCAGCCAAGTGTTCTTTGAAACGTGTGTCAAGAGTGCGTCCAGTTTCACCAATATACAATTGGGAACATTTAGAGCAGCTGATCAAGTAGACAATGTTATAAGTTTGACAGTTGAAATGTTTTGTAATTCTCATATGAGATTTGGGGCCTTTGACTGTGGTGGCTGAGCACAAGAAAGGACAAGTCTTGCATTTAGGTTTGTTGCATGGAGAGGTTCCTGGAGGTTGGCTGACTGGTTTGCTGAGATTCGAATGCACCAGCAAGTCGCGGAGATTGGTGTCTCTCTTGTAGACGAGCAAAGGGCGCTTGTCAAAGGTTTCACCTGTAGTGGGACTGGATCGCAAAATGTTCCAGTTGGACAAGATGATCCTTTTTATGAGGTGCACGGACGGGTGGTAAACTAGACTGAGGACTGGCCGATCCTCTGTGACAGCTTTGGGCTTTGAATGGAGGGCATTTGGCCGAGAGACAGAGCTGACTTTTTTCCGGGCTTCATTGATGACCTCGGGTGGGTAATGTCTGCGCAGGAAAAATCTAGTCATTTCAACTGCTTTGTCCTGAAAATTGTCTTCGTCTGAGCAGAGGCGTCGTAGTCTCAAGAACTGCGAGTAGGGAATGCTGTTTCTGGTGTTGGAAGTGTGAGATGATTGGTAGTCCAGGTAGGAATGTGAATCTGTAGGTTTGTAGTGGACTGTAGTGACTAGTTGTTCAGATTGAAGGGAAACTTCGATATCCAGGAAGCTTATGGATGTGTTTGAAATTTCATATGTGAACTTGATGGATGGGTGAAACGTTTGAACGTAGTGGATGAATTGTAAAAGTTGGTCATGATCGAGGGATGTCATGCCAATGCAATCGTCTATGTATCTTTTGTATAATTCAGGTTTGGGTTTCTTGTATTGTTGTAGGATATGTTCCTCCAAATATCCCATGAATAAGCAGGCATAGCTGGGGCCCATCTTAGTACCCATGGCGACTCCGCTAACTTGCCAGAACGTCTCATCTCCGAACGAAAATGTGTTCATGGTGAGAACCAGTTCGGCAAGTCGGACAAGGGTTGAAGTGGACAATGTTTGGTCACGTCGTTTGTCCAGAAAATGTTGGAGAGCTTTTAACCCGTCGGAGTGGGGTATGCTGGTGTACAGAGAGGTCACATCCAAAGTGAACAGGTATTGGGGTTTGAAGGTGTGGTCTTCATTTAATATTTGAATCAGATCCAATGTATGGTTAGTGTCTTTGATGAAGGTAGGCAAAGCCTGGACTATAGGTTGCAAAATGTGGTCAAGAAACTGAGAAATGTTTTCAGTGGGGCAGTTGCAAGCTGACACGATAGGACGGCCAGGATTGTTGGCTTTATGTATTTTGGGAAGTAAATAAAAAAGTGATTGGACTGGAAGTTGTTTGATGAGTAGTCTGGCAGTGGGGGGCAGCTGCTTAGAGGTTATGAGATTGTTGATAAGTTTGGATATCTTGGCATGATTGGTCATGTGGGTAGGTTGGTCCAACTTTTTGTAGAAGGCGTGATGGTGGAGTTGTTTCTGGGCTTCCTTGATATACAGTTAAAGCCAACTTAAAAAAAAAGGTGAGGTAATAGTTCAAGCCGACTGAAAAGGTGAGCTAATAGTTTAAGCCGACTAAAAAGGGGGAGGTAATAGTAAAAGCCAACTAAAAAGATGAGACAAGTAGTTAAAGCCAACTAAAACGGTGAGATAAATAGTTTTAAGCCAACTAAAAAGGTGAGGTAAATAGTTAAAGCCAACTAAAAAGGTGAGGTAAATAGTTAAAGCCAACTAAAAAGGTGAGGTAAATAGTTAAAGCCGACTCAAAAGATGAGGTAAATAGTTAAAGTCAACTAAAAAGGTGAGGTAAATAGTTAAAGCAGACTCAAAAGGTAAGGTAATAGTTTAGGCCGACTAAAAAGGTGAGGTAATAGTTTAAGCCAACTAAAAAGGTCCGGTAAATAGTTAAAGCCTACTGAAAAGGTGAGGTAATAGTTAAAGCCGACTAAAAAGGTGAGGTAACAGTTTAAGCCGACTAAAAAGGTGAGGTAATAGTTTAAGCCGACTAATATATTTATAATTAAAAAAAAAAAAAAGTGGGGGTAATAGTTTAAGCCGACTAAATAGGTGAGATAATAGTTTAAGCCGACTAAAAAGGTGAGGTAAATAGTTAAAGCCAACTAAAAAGGTGAGGTAATAGTTTGAGTCAACTAAAAAGGTGAGGTAAATAGTTAAAGCCAACTGAAAAGGTGAGGTAATAGTTTAGCCGACTAAAAAGATGAGGTAAATAGTTAAAGCCAACTAAAAAGGTGAAGTAATAGTTTAAGCCGACTAAAAAGGTGAGATAATAGTTAAAGCCGTCTAAAAGGTGAGGTCTGTTGATCTGTTCCTCCAGTTTCTTCCTTCCTCCCATTGTTGTTTCAAATTGTTAATTGATGCAATAATAGATCTAACCTTTTCTTACGTTTTTTTTCCCTTAAGGGTGGGGGTGAGGTGAGGGATATTTACAAAAACGTCTTTTTTGTGTGGTAATGAATAAAGCTTAATGAGATAAATTGCAGGCTGCTTGTTATCTTCTGATGCAGTTCCACTGCGGGGGAAGTCTTGCCAAAATTATCGAAGAATTTGGTCTACTTTGTGAAGATACATCCAGGTAAAGTTTATTTTGCTTTTGCTTTCATAACGGTCCGTTATGTGTGCCTGAGTGTATGTGTGAACACAAAAGACCTACAAAATGTTATAGCTATTCCAGCCTTTGACCAGTTCTTTATCAAATGTAGTCCGTAGGTCAGAATCATTAATGCATCAAAAACAGATAGCTATGTGTATACACTGGGCAAATCAGGACCCACTTTGTGGATTGTTGTCGCTCTACTTCTACCACCATCCCCATCACAAAACAAAACAAACAAAACACACAGACACACACACATACAGACACACACACACAGACACACACACACACACACACACACACACACACACACACACACACACACACACACACACACACACAAACAAACAAACATTCGTGTCTACCCTGAATGCCTCTCGGCCCTCTTAGAAACACTGACATTTCTTCATTTAAAGCGTGATCTTTTCTAAATTCCGAGTAATGGTATATTGCTCGTTCTTTTTGCAAATGTATGTTATTACACTGGTATTCCCATTTTCGAGACTGGATCCCATCCCATCCCAAACCTCTAAAGTGTCCTTGAAGTCTTCTGCAAAGTAAAGCAGTAAACCAAACCAAACCAAACCAAACCAAGTTAGCAAATGTACAAACCAACCAACTAACCGCTCATACTTATTCACACACAGACTCACACACACACACACAGAGAGAGAGAGAGAGAGAGAGAGAGAGAGAGAGAGAGAGAGAGAGAGAGGGGAGAGAGAGGAGAGAGAGAGAGAGAGAGAATGCTAAACTATGGTACTCTCAAGCCTGCTCGACGAACGACCCTTTACCCAACTTGCCATGTTCTCTGTTACACACACACACACACACACACACACACACACACACACACACACACACACACACACACACACACACACACACACACACACACACACACACACACAACACACACACATTCTTTTTTTTTCACGGTTTTTTAATCAAGACTTCAGAAAGGCAAAAAGGTTAACTAGGTCTTAAGGGGAGGGACCTGAGAAATGAGCCTATATCTCCAACAGCTTTTTCTTTTTTTTTTTCTTTTGCCAGGGCAGCCAGGTGAATATCCTGCTCTTCATGATTTTCAACTGCTGTAGGATCTTTAGCTTGCGCAGGCCAGAGGGCACTCGGGTCTGACTCGTTTTTTATCCCTTTCCTAAGGACTATACATTCAGTTCGATTTCCCGGTCAAACTAAACAGAAAAGTCGAGACCTCTACTGGAAATGAACCTGGGAACGTCGAGTTTAGTTATCGGCAGGTGAACGTCTTAACCATGTTGCCACTCTTCTCCATAAAGATATGGCAAGGTGAGGCGTTTAGTAAGGCCATACCTGGAAAATACCATGTCCTATGACTGAGCTATTACATGTAGGTGGACAAGGGCCATCTAAAGCTTTAGTCTATTACATTCACAGGGTGTATCTGTTGGCCATGACTTCGGGCAAGCCCGGGTAACCCCTTCAGAAAACCTAGAGAACTGAAGTCAGAAGTACCAGGCCTGCTGAAGTCTTCTAGGAAACCATGGTACAATGCAGTATAACGCAGGTGTCTATACAATCATTTAATCAGACGAGAAGTCTGGCGTTCATCCACTGAAGCCTTCTAGGAAACCATGGTAGCATACAGTGTAACGCAGGTGTCTACACAGTCATATCCACCTCCATATGTCAGTCGGTCTTGCTAAAACAAACAGCTTTCCACCTCCATATGTCAGTCGGTCTTGCTAAAACAAACAGCTTTCCACCTCCATATGTCAGTCGGTCTTGCTAAAACAAACAGCTTTCCACCTCCATATGTCAGTCGGTCTTGCTAAAACAAACAGCTTTCCACCTCATATGTCAGTCGGTCTTGCTAAAACAAACAGCTTTCCATCTCCATATGTCAGTCGGTCTTGCTAAAACAAACAGCTTTCCACCTCCATATGTCAGTCGGTCTTGCTAAAACAAACAGCTTTCCACCTCCATATGTCAATCGGTCTTGCTAAAACAAACAGCTTTCCACCTCCATATGTCAGTCGGTCTTGCTAAAACAAACAGCTTTCCATCTCCATATGTCAGTCGGTCTTGCTAAAACAAACAGCTTTCCACCTCCATATGTCAGTCGGTCTTGCTAAAACAAACAGCTTTCCACCTCCATATGTCAGTCGGTCTTGCTAAAACAAAAGATATCTACCTCCATATGTAAATCAGTCATGCTAAAACAAACAGGTATCCACCTCCATATGTAAATCAGTCATGCTGAAACAAACAGCTTTCCACCTCCATATGTAAATCAGTCATGCTAAAACAAACAGGTATTCACCTCCATATGTCAATCGGTCATGCTAAAATAAACAGGTATCCACCTCCATATGTCAATCGGTCATGCTAAAATAAACAAACAGGTATCCACCTCCATATGTCAATCGAGATATCCACCTCCATATGTCAATCAGTCATGCTAAAACAAACAGGTATCCACCTTCATATGTCAATCGAGATATCCACCTCCATTATGTCTATCGGTCATGCTAAAACAAACAGGTATCCACCTTCATATGTCAATCGAGATATCCACCTCCATATGTCAATCGGTCATGCTAAAACAAACAGGTATCCACCTTCATATGTCAATCGGTCATGCTAAAACAAACAGATATCCACCTTCATATGTCAATCGGTCATGCTAAAACAAACAGGTATCCACCTTCATATGTCAATCGAGATATCCACCTTCATATGTCAATCAGTCATGCTAAAACAAACAGGTATCCACCTTCATATGTCAATCAGTCATGCTAAAACAAACAGATATCCACCTTCATATGTCAATCAGTCATGCTAAAACAAACAGGTATCCACCTTCATATGTCAATCAGTCATGCTAAAACAAACAGATATCCACCTTCATATGTCAATCAGTCATGCTAAAACAAACAGGTATCCACCTTCATATGTCAATCAGTCATGCTAAAACAAACAGGTATCCACCTCCATATGTCAATCAGTCATGCTAAAACAAACAGGTATCCACCTTCATATGTCAATCGAGATATCCACCTTCATATGTCAATCAGTCATGCTAAAACAAACAAACAGGTATCCACCTCCATATGTCAATCGAGATATCCACCTTCATATGTCAATCAGTCATGCTAAAACAAACAGGTATCCACCTCCATATGTCAATCGGTCATGCTAAAACAAACAGATATCCACCTTCATATGTCAATCGAGATATCCACCTCCATATGTCAATCAGTCATGCTAAAACAAACAAACAGGTATCCACCTTCATATGTCAATCGAGATATCCACCTTCATATGTCAATCAGTCATGCTAAAACAAACAGGTATCCACCTTCATATGTCAATCGGTCATGCTAAAACAAACAGATATCCACCTTCATATGTCAATCGAG
>CM060313.1:93641477-93643977 GCA_030674185.1 Monoplex corrugatus | reverse complement strand
CAACATACTGCTGGGGGTAGACAACCATGTTCGAATCTGTGACCTGGGTTTATGTAAACTGGGCATGACTGGCAAGAGCAGAACACACACACGATGTGGGGCCCTCAGGTATTGTGCACCCGAGGTGTGTACACCCCTACCCCCAACCCTTTCTCAAACGTTTAAAATTTCATTAAAAAAAAAAAAAAGAGAGAAAGAGAGAGAGAGTCGAAGAATATCAGCAGAACGATATTATGCTTGTGTTAAAATACATCTGCTACACCTTTACGGATGAAGCGGACCAATGAGATAATAATAACAATAATGATAATAATAATGATAATAATAATAATAACAACAATAATAATAATAATAATAATAATAAACAACTTCAACATATTAGCAATATGTCCATATTTTAAGCAAAGTAAAAGTGAAGTGAAATCATTATCAACACCATAAAAGATTAGACAGAAACTTGACACGGGTACGTAGGTAAATCAAATACATGTTATGAAAAAAAAAAAACACACACACACACACACAACACACACACACACACACACACACACACACACACACACACACACACACACACACACACACACACACACACACACACACACACACACACACACAAAACACACACAAAACAGTCACGTGGAGTCTCAGATGCAACCATTGGTAAACACGGCAACCAATTTTCTTTTAAAAACGTGCAGGTTTTACTGTGACGTGAAATTTGTATTATACTCTCCTACGCGGTATTTGAAAAAAATATATTGCAAAAGAAGGACGGTTTGGTCGAGTTTTTCTTTTTCATATAAATGTATTATTAAGTTGTTTTCTTTTTTCATTTTTCTTTTTTTTTTTTCTAGAAGGATTATTAAAGAACGTTTTCTACTCTTCCTCAGTCAATCGTCCAGCGTCAGTTTGTGTCCGTCCTCGTCCAGTAAGTTAATTCTGACAGATATAGTTACATTGAGAGAAACGTTTGGTTATAGATCACGTTCTGTTTCATGTGTGTATATATGTGTGTGTGTGTGTGTGTGTGTGTGTGTGTGTGTGTGTGTGTGTGTGTATGTGTATGTGCGTTTGTATGTGTGTGTGTTTGCTGGCATGCGTGTGTGTGTGTGTGTATGTGTGAGTGTCGCATGCGTGTATGTGTATGTATGTGTGCACGTAGCCTACATGTGGGCGCGAGCGTGTTGTGTGTGTGTGTGTGTGTGTGTGTGTGTGTGTGTGTGTGTGTGTGTGTGTGTATAAAGATGAAGATGCAGATTTACGTTACTTTATCATTAGCAGTATACAGATATGTTTGGCACCCATTGCCGTTGATCGATACGTGTTGATTTTATTGACACCTTGATACACCCGAATAATAAAAAAGAAATATGTTCCAGCTTCCCATCTATCCTGCCAATGTTTAGTTTGTTTATGAACTGTCGCAGGTGTTAATGAGAGAATGGTACGGCAAGGAGGTGGACTGGTGGTCACTGGGTGTGGTTCTCTTTCGTCTGCTGACAGGACAGGTAATCTGGAATTACAGCCCCCCCCCCCCCCCGGGGGGGGGGGAGCGATGAAACAATAAAACCACAAATAAACAAGATGGTCGAGCTGTCCTAATAGTTTCTGCTTTTTCATACAAAAGCTTTTGCAGAAAATCCAGATCTTGAACTTTTCAAGGTCATTGTAACCTTGAAGAAGCATCGGATGAAAGAAAGTTTCACGTGAGGTGGAGACTGTGGTAGACCGTCGCACCAGTGACACAGATTTTTGAATGTTGTCAGAAAGTGCTCCTCATGCATCTTTCTCAGAAAGTGCAGATTTTAGGCACGTTTTGGGTACCCGAGACCTTGACTTTGGCGCCTTGACTTCCAAACGTATGCATTCTCGACTCCTCAACAGTTTGTACCTTTGAGCCAAATTTGGTAAAGATCCACCCAGAAACAGCCGAGAAAATTTGGCTCATACATTTTGACAACAGATACACACCTCTACGTTTGATACGAAACAATCTATAGTCAGAAGATACGTATCAAGGGAGGCAGGTCAGCCGAATTGTACGCTGAATGAAATAATTGTCACCTGCTCTGGGAACATAATATTCACGAGGATCTTCCTTTTGGAGGATCCAGAGACTCGCAGAACGCTCTGGGATGGTCAGCTAAGACCTTTCTTTGTTCTCATTTCCCCTATATTTAATTTTTATTTTCTCGCTGCGGTATCGCCTTCAGATTTTTGTTTCGTTTGTGTTGTTTCAGAACAGACCGTTAACTCTTTCGAGTAAAGTCTTTTTTTGGTCTGCTTGTTTTTGTGTGTGTGTTTTTTTCTCTGTGTCTTGTTTCTTTGTTTGCTTTTGTTCTTACCATTGCAAAAGGAACAACCCTGCTTTCCCTGGCTTGAGTGTGAGGGCCACGTACTGATGACCATGTCAGTTATTCATGCCTTCTCTCTGTGTGACTGTCTGTGTGTTTGTCTGTCTCTTTCTGTCTCTGTCTCTGTCTGTCTGTCTCCCTCT
>CM060313.1:93633977-93638977 GCA_030674185.1 Monoplex corrugatus | reverse complement strand
AGAGACAGAGAGAAGACAGAGAGAGAGGGTTTACGCTCCTTATCCAATAACCACAGGAACAGGTCGTTGACTTTTTATCGTAAATCTCGTATTCGGTTGACAAGTTAGAACTGTGTGTGTCGTATTGTAGCCTGATTCTTTCTAGACAGGTAGTGTTGTGACATCATCTTTCGATGTTTTTCTCTTGATAGACATAACAATTATAACAGAGAAGGCATACTAACAGACAGTCACAAACACACACAGATACATATACACTTATTCATACACACTCATACATATACACAGACAACACACCCACACTTAAAAGAAGGAGAGAGAGGGTGTGTGTGTGAAGAAAAGTCTCAGTTTTAATATCTAGTTAGGAGGGGTCGAATCCTTGACCTTTCGCTTCCTAGATGGGCGCTGCGCCATTAGTGCTGTGAAGCTATTTTTATTCTGTCAAAGGACGTAACAAGTACATGAACTCTTCAGAGAGAGATGAAGAGGGAGAGAGAGGGAGAGAGTTCTGTGCAGATTCAGAGATTTGATTAGTTTATTTGTTTGCCTGGGTGGGATGGGGTTGAAGTCAAACTGATTGATAAACAAACAAAACAAGAGAGAGAGAGAGAGAGAGAATTGTCAATAATCACTGGCTATCGTCTAAATCAAGAACTTTAAAAACGGTTCAAAATAATGACTTTAAACACTCAGTCCCATTGGTAACAAGACTCATGATGTTTGCAACCACATAATCCAGGGCAACTACGATTTGGTTTTTCTGACTGAAACATAGTTTCGGCCACAGGGGAATGAAGCAGACATTGCGGCTGTGACACCATCCGGCTTCACTTTAATTTCTTATCCACGGCAGGACAGAGCTGGAGGTGGCATTGCTGTGATATACAGAAAACAGTCTTAAAAAACACATTTCCTTTCCATCCAAAGACTTTCCTTTTACAGCTTTTGAGGTGTGTGAGGTCCGCCTGGACTTTGATGGTCAGACCTCTGTGTTTCTTTGTGTGTACCGTCCCCCACCTAGTGTCAAAAACAAACTCAAGATATCAATGTTCTTGGACCAGTTCCCTGACCTACTCGAATCATACAATACCTACGAAAGGCTGTTTGTTGTTGGTGATATAAATGTCCATTTTGATAATCCCTCTGATCGCTGTACTGTTGCTTTAAATGCCGTTCTTGAAACATTTTAGTCTGCAACAAATGATCAATGTACCTACTCAAGGCAAAGGCCATACTTTAGATTGGCTAATCACAAACTGTGTTTCTGATGTAGTTGATTTATCTGTTCGTGACATGCTGTTATCTGATCATTTTGTCATCTCCTTTGAACTGTCTCTTAGAAAACCAGGCAAAGCAACAAAGAAAATCGCTTCACGCAATCTTAAGGCTATTGAGAAGAATGTTTTCAAGACTGATGTTCATAGACCACTTGAGTCAGCCTGTCAGTCCAATTCATCTGATCCCATATGTACTTACAACACATGCTTGCGTCAGCTGCTTGACCAACACGCCCCTCTTGTTATGCGTACTGTGTCAGACCGTATATCCGCCCCTTGGATGACACTTGAAGTCATTCATGCTAAATTGTTACGGCGTACCGCTGAGCGTGCGTAGCGTGAGTCCGGTCTGACCGTTCATAGAGAAATATATGCAGAACAGCGTAACATAGTTACAAATATGATACGTGAAGCAAAGAAAAAGTACATATGTGGTAAGATAGCAGGCGCTGATAGTACCAGAGAACTCTTCCGCCTCAGTGATCAGTTGCTGGGAAAAGCTGGAGATACTGTGCTTCCTTCTAACATCTCCCCAGAGTCTCTTCCTGATAAATTCAATGAATTTTTTGTTGGAAAGCTTGAACGGATCAGAAGCAGCTTTGACCCTGATACACCATGCCCCACTGATGCTGTTGTGTTCTCTGGTACACAGCTAGAAAATTTTGAGCTTATGTCTGAGGGTTGTGTGAGAGAGATACTGAAGAAAATGCCAAAGAAGTCCTGTGACCTTGACCCTATCCCTGCCTCTATCCTATTTGATTGTCTAGATGAAATTACTCCAATTGTCACAGATATAATGAATAAGTCCTTGTCATCTGGTGTTGTGCCTCAGTGCTTTAAGCACGCTCTTGTCAAGCCCCTTCTGAAGAAGGCAAATCTCGACCCAGACTGCTTGAAGAATTATCGTCCAGTTTCCAATCTACCATTCCTATCAAAGGTGTTGGAACGTATTGTACTAGAACAGCTTCTGCAGCTTCTGGAATCTCACAACCTGCTAGAGTCATTCCAGTCAGCCTACCGTAAGTGCCATAGCACAGAAACCGCTCTATTGCGTGTGGTCAATGACCTCCTTCAGGCTTCAGACAATGGGAGTGTGTCTATCTTGTCACTGCTTGACTTGTCAGCAGCATTTGACACCATAGACCATAGCATCATCATAACGCGGTTGCGTACCACTTTTGGCTGTTCTGGAACGGTTCTGGACTGGTTTACCTCCTATTTGACTGGCCGTACCCAGTCTGTTGTCATTGGCCACAAATCAAATCCATCTGTGCTGAAATGTGATGTCCCACAAGGTTCTGTCTTGGGACCTGTCCTGTTCACTATGTATACACAACCTCCCCGGCTATCATTCATCAGTCAGGTCACTCATACCACTTCTTTGCGGATGACTCGCAGCTGCATAGCTCCTCTGCCGCATCAATTTTGACGCTCTTGCGTGCAGTCTGAGAAATTGTATAGAGGATGTCTCCAAGTGGATGAGTGAAAACAAGCTGAAGATGAATGATGATAAAACTGAGCTTATTGTTACTGGTACTAAGTCAAAGGTCAATCAGGTTACTCATGCCCCCATGTCTATCTCTGGTTGTGATGTATCTTTCTCACAAACTGTTAGAAACCTTGGCTTCTACCTGGATGAAACACTGTCTATGGACGCCCATGTCAAACAGTTGTGCCGTACTCTGTACTATCAGCTACGCAGAATAGGTAAGATTCGCTCCTTCCTTTCCACTGATGCTACCAACAAGCTTGCTGTCTCTTTCATACTATCTAGACTGGATATTGTAACTCTCTATTCGCAGGTCTCCATGACAATCAACTATCTAAACTTCAGCGCATACAGAACCACGCGGCTCGCCTTGTTCTCCGCAAGCCCAGGCGTGAGAGTGCAAAATCTGTGCTTAGAACACTTCATTGGCTCCCGGTAAAGGCTAGGATTCAATAAAAGTTGCCTGTCTCTGCTTTCAGTGTACATGTATCTATCACGAGAACACATTTGCCACTCCTCAGGGTTACAAACCTTCTCGAACGCTCCGCTCTTCTGACACCTCACTGTTACTGTTCCTTGCTTCTCTCTAGACACCTTTGGTAAAAAATCTTTCTCTGTCTTTGGCCCAAATGTATGGAACTCTCTACCACTGTCTCAGAAAAACTAAGTGTTTCTCAACCTTCAAACGGCACCTGAAAACCCACCTCTTTCAAACTCATCTAACCTGAAGAGCCTTAGTTTGCAAGTCTGTCATCAGACTAATCTCTCCTGCCTGTATAACAGTATTTTGTATAAGGGCCTATAGAGCAAGGTGTGTGTGTGCTGCGGTGTGATGTGTGTATGTGTGGTGTGTGTGTGTGTGTGTGTGTGTGTGTGTGTGTGTGTGCTTGGCTTGAGTGAGCATGTGTGTGTATCACTGTATGTGTACAGCTGAGGAGGGGATAGGGGAGAAATTGAGTGGGAAAGAGACTGAAATACTTTAAGAAACTTTTTTAAATCTTTGTTTGTATGTAAATTGTGATGTATGATATGCGAATAGTTTATCATTTGTGAGGTAATTTTGATTGTCAAGGTGTTAATGCTGTAATACTGAAGTTGTAATGTTTTTCCTGTATATGGATTAGAAATTTTCTGTTTTTATCTTCATTCAAAATATTGATTATAATTTTATGTACAACTATTGCATGCATAAACACACACACACACACATACAAACATAGCACACGCACCTCTCTCTCTCTCTCTCTCTCTCTCTACCACACACACACACACACACACACACACACACACATTCTTACAAACACATGCGCACAGCAACGCACACGCACGCACACACACACGTACACACACACACACACGTACGCAAGCACACACACGCAGCAATATATAACACAGTATGCCTCTTTATTCATATGAAAAATCTGTTAATCTTTCTTCATTACATAAGTCAGTGTTTAAATTTTAATATTCTGTGATTTCTTATTGTCTTCTTACTTGTATAGCTTTAATGTTTGTTGTTATCTTATTGTGTATGTAATTGTGAAAATATTTTATCACCTTTTGCCTTTCTTGCGAAATGTAAAGCGCTGGTGAGCATGTTTTTATATGGAATATGCGCTATACAGATAACATTATTATTATTATTAATGCCAATGTAGTAATTATTCGTCCATGTCCAAACCAACTATTGATCATGTTGTCGTTGGTGCCAATACAAAACACGAGCCCACAGGCGCTAGACACTTATTTAGTTATTCCGTTTCTTTCGGTCAGTGACCAAACATTTTTGCTGAAAACGCGTTTTAGAGCATGCACAGGCTCGGACTCGCGTGTGTGTGCGTGTGCGTGTGTATGTGTGTGTGTGTGCGCGCGCGCGTGCACGCTCGCGCGCGAGCACACGTTTTTAGTGCTCTAGATTCTTAGATATGCTCTGTGTGCTGGTGCAGACAGAAGGCCCTACATTTTATGTTTGTTTTCCTTGTGCTTGTTCGGGTTTCGCTTTGTCATCCCCTCTGAATGATTGCCCAAAGATTTAGCACAGGCACTGGAGTGTGTGTGTATTGTTGTGTGCACATGCATGTTTGTGTGCTCGTGCGCTGGCGTCTGTGTGTGTAAACGTACGTGGATGCGTGTGTATGTGTTTGTGTGTGTATGTGTGAGAGAGAGAGAGAGAGAGAGAGAGAGAGTAGTGCCAAAAAACACAAAAAAACACCGGCAAATCTCCGTGACCCATT
>CM060313.1:93616477-93628977 GCA_030674185.1 Monoplex corrugatus | reverse complement strand
TCTTCTTCTTCTTCAAATTCTTCTTCTTCTTCTTCAAATTCTTCTTCTTCAAATTCTTCTTCTTCAAATTCTTCTTCAAATTCTTCTTCTTCAAATTCTCTTCTTCTTCTTCTTCTTCTTCTTCTTCTTCTTCTTCTTCTTCTTCTTTTTCGCAATTCTTCTTCTTCTTCGCAATTCTTCTTCTTCTTCTTCTTCGCAATTCTTCTTCTTCTTCTTCTTCGCAATTCTTCTTCTCCTTCTTCTTCTTCTTGGTCGTCGTCGCCTTTTTCTTTGTCATTGTCTTCTTCTTCTTGTTGTCATTGTCATTTTTTGCTACTGCTACTGCTACTACTACTACTACCACTGCTGCTGCTGTTGCTGCTACTACTATTACTACTTCTTCTTCTCCTCCTCCTCCTCCTACTAATACTACTAGTAGTGGTAGTAGTAGTACTTATCCTCCTCCTCCTTTTTTATCCTTTAAAACTGATTTCCAATATCTGTAATTATCAAACAACTTTTAGTCTTGTACTCTTTGGTACCAGATGTCTCAAAAGCATTGCCTCTTTTTGCGTACATCCTTGCCCTTGCAAGTACAAGTTGTTTTTTTTTATTTGTAGCCCACATAGCAACAAACAAACAAGCACAGACCCGTACGGTTAATAATGTTGCACAATCTGCCTGTGTTGATCAGTGCTCCTGGCAATGACCGACCAGAGATCAAACACCATTTGTGTGCTGGCACCAAGGACGTAAACAGAGGAGTTGCCCTTGGTCGTCATGCATCTGGCTCCACTGAATAATAGCATGCAATTTGGCATGTAAATAGATACCCTTGGCATGTCAATAGGTACCCTGCCTAAGTGTGGGAATGTGGACAACTTGATTTATGTCCTGTGTCTTCAGGTAGATTGTTGTGGTGATAATTATGAGCATAGAAGTGTCTTGGTTATATTGCTATTAAGGTCAGCGCCACGGGGAAAAAATAATAGCTATTGCCGATGTTGTTCCGTTATTGCAAAAATGACAAATTTTCTATTCAAACAGGCAGGTCGATTCCAAGGTTGTTATTATTATCATCATTATTTTTGTTGTTGTTGTTATTATTATCATCATAATGATCATCATCATTCCCTGCTACTACTACTACTACTACTACTACTACTGCTACTACTATTACTACTACTTCTTCTTCGTCTCCTCCTCCTTCTCCTCCTCCTCCTTCTTCTTCTTTTCCTCTTCCTCTTCCTCCTCCTCCTGTTTTTCTTCTTTCTCTTCTTCTTCTTCTCCTCCTTCTCCTCCTCCTCTTCACCTACTACTAGTAGTAGTACTTCCCCTCCTCCTCCTTTTTCATCTTTTTAAACTTATTTCCAAGAATTGTCCTTCATCAAACAACTTTTAGTCTTGTACTCTTTGGTACCAGATGTCTCAAACTGTTGCCGCTTTTTGCGTACATTCTTGCCCTTGCAAGTACAAACTTATTTATTGATTTGTAGCCCACATAGCAACAGACAAACAAGCACAGACCCGTACGGTTAATAATGTTACACAATCTGCCTGTGTTGATCAGTGCTCCTGGCAAAGACCGACCAGAGATCAAATACTGTGTGTGTGTGTTGGCACCAAGGACGTAAACAGAGGAGTTGTCCTTGGTCGTCATGCATCTGGTTCTACTGAATAATAGCATGCAATTTGGCATGTAAACAGATACCCTTGGCATGTCAGTAGATACCCTGCCTAAGTGTGGGAATGTGGACAGCTTGATTTATGTCCTGGGTCTTCGGATAGACTGTTGTGGCAATACGATTACGAGTGTGGAAGTGTTTTGATTACATTGCTATTAAGGTCAACGCCACGCGGCAAAAAATAATAGCTATTGCCGACGTTGTTCTGTTATTGCATAAATGAGAATGGCATATTCCAAAGGTTATTATTATTATCACTGTGATTATTGTTATTATTATTATCATCATCATCATCATCATCATCATCATTACTGATATTACATGTATTAGTAGTAGTAGTAGTAGTAGTGGTAGTAGTAGTATTAGTAGTAGTAGATTTTCTTTTCTGATGGAAAATAAAGGAGACATATCATCGTTATTGTCATTGTCATTGTCATTTTCTCTTCTTTCTTTCTTTCTTTCTTCTTCTTCTTCTTCTTCTTCTTCTTCTCCCTCCTCCTCCTCCTCCTTCCTCTTCTTCTTCTTTGCCTTCTTCTTGTCACTGTCATTCTCTACTACTACTATATTACTACTACTAGTAGTAATAATAGTATTTCCCCTCCTCCTCCTTTTTCACCCTTTAAAACTGATTTCCAATATCTGTAGTTTATCAAACAACTTTTAGTCCTGTACTCTGGTACCAGATGTCTCAGACTGTTGCTGCTTTTTGCGTACATCCTTGCTCTTGCAAATACAAGTTTATTTATTGATTTGTAGCCCACATAGCAACAGACAAACAAGCACAGACCCGTACGGTTAATAATGTTACACAATCTGCCTGTGTTGATCAGTGCTCCTGGCAATGACCGACCAGAGATCAAATACTGTGTGTGTGTGTTGGCACCAAGGACGTAAACAGAGGAGTTGTCCTTGGTCATCATGCATCTGGTTCTACTGAATAATAGCATGCAATTTGGCACGTAAACAGATACCCTTGGCATGTCAGTAGGTACCCTGCCTAAGTGTGGGAATGTGGACAGCTTGATTTATGTCCTGGGTCTTTGGATAGATTGTTGTGGCAATACGAGCGTGGAAGTGTTTTGATTATATTGCTATTAAGGTCAACGCCACGTGGCAAAATAATAGCCATTGCCGACATTGTTCCGTTATTGCAAAAATAAGAACAGTTATGTTTAGACAGGCAGGTCAATTCCAAAGGTTATTATTATTATCATTATCAGTATTATTGTTGTTGTTTTCGTTATCATCATCATCATCATCATTATCATCATCATCATCATCATCATCATCGTCATCATCATTATCATTATCATTATTACTATTGTTATTATTACTATCATCAGCAGCAGCAGCAGCAGCAGTAGTAGTAGTAATACCAGTAGTAGTAGTAGTAAAAGTAACAGTATCACTGTCGTCATTATCTCGTCATAGTCATCGTCATTGCCGCTGTTATCATTCTCAGCGGTATTGTACTGTTTTCTTCTGTTTTAATTCTCAACCCGACGCCCTTCCCTCACACTCTTTTTTTCAAGGAGATTATTTCATATCATCCCGGCAGACGTTTGTCTGTGTGTATGTTTATCTCTGTCTGTGACCAGACTGTGTAGACACGATTTGCTCAGCTCTTTAAGGGTGGATCTTTACCAGGTTTGGATTAAAGGTATAGACCATTGAAGAGTTGTGAAAGTGTAAGTTTGAAAAGGTTTGGAGCTAAATAGCGAGAGATTGAAGTCATGGTAATCAGTAAAAAAAAAAAATGAAATCCCCTCATGCAAAGTAACAGCAAACAGCACAACTTTGAGACAGGTTGATAATTTTAAATATCTGGGAACGATCATCTCACCAGACTGCAGATGCACATCAGAAATAGCCAGCAGAATCGGCCAAGCCAAAACAGCATTCAAGAAGATGAAAAGCATTCTTACCAACAAATGCGTATCAATTAACATCAGGAAGAGAGTTCTTAAATGTTACATAGAACTGATAATGTTATACGGTTGTGAGATGTGGACAGTCAATAAGCAGAGCCAGAACAAGACTGAGGCAGCCGAGATGTAGTTTCAAAGAAGAATGTTAAGAGTTCCATGGACAGCAAAGAAAACAAACGAGACAGTTTGATGGAGGCAGACTCAAGAAGATCATTCATAAGGAAGATTAGGGAAAAAAGGCAACATTCATAGGCCATTTTATGAGGAAAGGGGAATTAGAGCACCTAGTCACAACAGGAAAGCTGGGGGGAAAAGAGCACCAGATAGACCCAGGGAGAAAATATTGGACAGACTTGCAGAGTGTCTGAAGACAGAGAGGGTGGAAGATGTGCTTGCGGCAACAAGGGATAGATACATATGGAGGGACATGATCGCTAACGCCATGTGGCAGGGCACTTGATGATGATGATGAAGTTTGAAAATCAAGGTCGAGGTCACACTGACCAAAAAAAGTGCCCCAAATCAGTACTTTTCTATGAAGGTGTGTGACCAACACTTTTTTTGCAGGAACTTAATCAAAATTTAAAATCAGTTTTCGATATTGTGACGGTCTACCATCGCCCTCGATGCATTTTACGTTTATTTCGTAAGAAGCTTTTTCAAGGTCACAGTGACTGATATTTCAACCATGTATGTCATCATGGTTACGTTGTCTGAAACAAAAATTGTCAAAGATTCAAGGTATCGAATTTCTTTTCAAGCTTAAGAACTCTAGCTGTTTTCCAGAGCTACATATGATTTTCTTTTTCGTTATGCGTCTATCGATGCACAATGGTTCAGCATCAGCGGCGAAGACAATGTCATTCAATACAACACAAGTGTAGTTTTGAGCATTGTCCGCTTCCGACAAAAGCTTAACTTTAAGAAATCCACAAATGTATATTGAAGGGAAAAGTGAGGCACCACGGTCCCAGACATCATTTGTTCTTACATATCTATCGAAAAGCGCTTTCTCAATTATTTCACTCTCTTGAATTTAGTCCGAGTTTAGAAAAAGAAACAGCATTTCCTCTGTTCTGGGTCTTAAGACGAGGCCTAGCAGTAAGTGACGTCGAGTAGACTACAACAGTCATATGTATAAACGTTGCCGCTGTCTTTTAGTTTTATCTTCGTTTTGAGTATTCACTGCACCGTTTGAAGTGGTGTCAGATCTCTAAGTGTTTATAAAGAATTTACATTTAAACAACGGTTCTTGTTTTCCCAGATAACATGGAGGGTGGTTTTCCTTCGAACAAACTGAGGCTCTTTGATTCTCTTTTACGACACAGATCAAGGTTGGCAGGCAGATTTCTTTCTGAAGTTTAGGTAAACATAGATCTAGTTCTGTTTTGCCTTGTGACTGTGTCATCAGCTTGATTGAAATCTTTTCACAACTATCTATTCATCCATCTACCTACCTATCTATCAGTAGGGTGTGTGTGTGTGTGTGTGTGTGTGTGTGTGTGTTGTAGAGTTATGGTCCCTGTTGTCATATATTTCATATCAGCCAATGAGAATTGAGGAGACTGCCGATTACGGATGGCTGGGAAATAACGTCTCTTCGACCTACTAGCCTGCCTATGGACACTTTTAGGTAATTCCTCCCAGCACACGGCAATCCGACATGGTGTCAGAAGTGGGATCCTCAAGCAAGACGCAAGAAGAAGCTAAATACAAGTTCATAGAGACGTGGAAACAGGAATGAAAGGTCGGGATGAATTTCTAACTGTCTAACAACAGTACAGATCGACGAAGCCGTTCGCCATTTGTTCACATTCAACGGACGTCTTGGATCTAGATCTAGATTTGGATTTTAGGTCGTTGTGATTTCTATCTGATTGTTTTACACGATTTTAGAAGAAGTTGAAAAGAAACATTTGATATGGCAAATCAACGGCAATACACGGCTAACGTTCCATTACGTCGAAACTGAACGTTGAAAGTAACAATCTTGCGCTAAAATTGGAAAAAATTCAGGACAATTTGAAAACTACGCAATTGCAACTAGACTGAATAAAGAGGAAAACGAATTCCAATGTGCCGTCTTTCTTGCTACAGTAGGCGAAGAAGCAATGGATATTTTTGATGGATTTCATTTTGAAGAAGAAAATGACAAAAAGAAGTTGGAAGTGGTCGTTCAGGCATTTGAACATTTCTGTGTTGGAGAGACACACGAAGCTTACGAGTCCTACAGGTTTCATATGCGCCGACAGAAACCAGATGAAACAATTGAAGCATTCATCACATCACTTCGTCAGCTTGCAAAGTCATGTAACTTTGGAAATCCACAACTGGAAGATCGTCTAATCAGAGATCAGGTTGTTGTTGGGGTGAGAGAAGAAAGTCTTTCAAGAATTTCTTGAAGATAAGAAACTCACTCTAGACAAGTGCTTGACAATTGGCAGAACATATGAAACGTCGAGGCAACAGTCAAAGACTATCAGCACAGGACAGGAGGCACTGGACACACAAGTCAATAGACTGCACAAACTCAGTTCTAAGACTCAGTGGAAACGGCAAGACTTCAAAGGAAGCAAAAACAAAAAGTGCTAGCGTTGTGGGAAAAATCCTACTCATGAAAGAAAAGACTGTCCTGCAAAAGAAGCTGAATGTTACAAATGTTCCAAGAAAGGTCATTTTGCTACTATGTACAAATCTAAGAGTAAGAGGACATCTGTCAATGCTGTGGAAGAATAGGAAGATGAGTTTGTGTTTGGTTCAGTATTGACTGAAAAAGAAACAACAAACTGCATTGGAACTGTTCAAGATGACATGTGGCATGCAACAATCACGACCATTGGCAAACCTGTGAAGTATAGAGTGGACACTGGAGCGGATGTAACAGTTATACCAGAAAGATTTTTCAAGAAGAATTCACCGCTAATCAAGAAAACGGACAAAAAGCTGTTTGGTCCAGGACAAAATCCACTTAATGTGAAGGGAGCAGTTAGTGCAACACTCTCAACAGTTAGTGCAACACTCTCAACAGAAAACACTTCCACAGAACAGGATCTTTATGTTGTCACAGACTTGAAAGAACCTCTGTTAGGAAGACCTGCTATTGAAGCTCTAAGTTTGTTGGAGAGAGTGAATGAGGTACAACAAGAAGGGGATGTTAACAGTGTAAAAGAGGAAGTACAGAAAGAATTCCCAGAGTTATTTACAGGTCTCGGCAAAATGAAAAATGCCTACAAGATCACTCTAGATAAAGATGCAAAACCTTTCAAAGTTGCAGTACCTCGCCGCCTCCCAACTCCTATGAAGAAAAAGGTTGAAGATGAATTTAAAGAGATGGAAAAACAGGATATTATCAGACCTGTTACTGAACCTACAGATTGGTGCGCTCCCATCATTGCAGTTCCAAAGGCAAATGGGAAGATCAGACTTTGTGTGGACTTCACAAAACTCAACGAAAGCGTGCAAAGAGAAAACTTTCCTCTTCCTACTACTGATCAACTCCTGGCACAACTTTCTGGAGCCACTGTCTTCAGCAAATTAGATTGCAACAGTGGATTTTTTCAGATTCCCTTGGATGAGAAACTGACAACCTTCATCACGCCATTTGGAAGGTTTTGCTTCAAAAGGCTGCCTTTCGGAATAAGTTCAGGACCTAAAGTCTTTCAAAGAGAAATGAGTCACATTCTCTCTGGCATACCAGGTGTCATCTGCGACATAGATGATGTTTTGATCAGTGGAAAGGACCGAGAAGAACATGATGGCCGACTCCGAACAGTACTTCAAAGAATGAAAGCAGCAGGAGTGACTCTCAATAAAAAGTGTGTCTTCGCTGTTGACAGAGTCAAGTTTCTCGGGCATATCATTTCCAAAGAGGGAATCCAGAGAAAGTGATGGCCATTACCAAGCTACCAAGGCCTCAGAACGTAGCGGAAGTTCGCAGATTCCTTGGCATGGTCAACCACATTGGACAGTTTGCACCAAACCTGGCTGAAACAACAAAACCTCTCAGAGATCTTTTAAAAAAGAGACTTCTTGGATTTGGGATGAACCTCAGGAAAAAGCCTTTCAGACATTGAAAAAGCAACTGAGTACTACTCCAGTTCTGTGTCATTATAAACCTGAAAAGCCAACCAAGATCTCAGCTGATGCATCATCCTATGGCATGGGAGGAGTCCTACTACAAAAAGAAGGAACAGACTGGAAACCTGTCTTCTATGCGTCAAGGTCTCTTACTGACACTGAACAAAGATATGCTCAAGTGGAGAAGGAGGCACTTGCAGTCACATGGTGCTGTGAAAAATTTGAAGACTTTCTTGTTGGACTACCAAGTTTCACAATTGAAACTGACCACAAGCCGCTACTCGCTTTGTTGAAAACAAAGCTCTTGGATGAATTGACTCCACGCATTCAAAGATTCAGGATGAGAATGATGCGTTTTACATACAATATCATCCATGTTCCAGGGAAACGTCTTGCAACTGCAGATACTTTGTCTCGGAGTCCTGTCTGTGTTCCTGCTGAACAGGATCACTTTATGGAGTTTGAGACACAGTTGTCAGTCAAACCAATCATGGAGGGATTCCCTGCAAGTAGCACAAAACTTCAGGAGATCAGAGAGAAACAGGATCAAGATGAGATCTGCTGCCAAGTAAAAAACTACTGCCAGTCATCGTGGCCAGAAAAAGCTAGAAGTGACCCGCATTGAAACCGTACTGGACTGTACAAAATGAACTGATAGTAGAAGATGGACTTTTGCTATTTCAAACTCGTCTAGTTATTCCTGAAGTACTTCAAAAAGATATTCTGGCACGTATCCATGAAGGACACCAAGGCATAGTCAAATGTAGAGCGTTTGCCAGAAGCTGTGTGTGGTGGCCGAAACTTTCTCAGCAAATAGAAAGCATGATCAAAGATTGCAAAGTTTGTGAGAAAGAAAGAAAACTGCATCCTGAGCCACTACAACCAACAAAGACACCAGACTTTCCATGGCAGAGAGTGGGGATTGATCTTTTTGAATGGAAAAATCACCCTTACTTGTTGATAGTAGACTATTATTCTCGGTGGATTGAAATTGCACACCTGAGACAAACCACATTATCTACTGTCATCGAGCACATCAAGTCAGTATTTGCTCGTCATGGAATTCCTGAAACAATAGTGTCGGACAATGGACCTCAGTTCAGCTCTTGGGATTTTGTACAATTTGCAAAGTCATATGGTTTCACTCACCTTAAAAGCAGTCCACTGCATCCACAAGGGAATGGAGAAGCTGAAAGAGCTGTCAAAACCATCAAAATGCTGTTGAACAAGGCAGATGATGCATACATAGCTCTTCTGAATTATCGTTCGACACCACTTCAGCATGGATTATCGCCAGCAGAACTACTGATGGGAAGAAAACTTCGAACAAGACTTCCAACTCTTCCAAAACAACATATACCTGAAGGAAGCAATGTAAAGAAGTTCCAGGAGACAGACATGAAACTGAAAAGAAAGCAAAAACAAGATTTCAACCGGTGACACCGAGCAAGACCTCAGCCAGAACTGAGAAAAGGAGATGCAGTATGGATCAAAACTCCAAAAGACACCGAACTGTGATAGTGAGCCAGTCACCTTCATCATCATCTCAGCATGGTAGATCCTACAACCTACAAACAAAAACGGGGATCCAGAGAAGAAACCGTTATCACCTAAGAAACAGAAACAGTAGCCAGCAGCTCAACAAACCGTCGTCTCCACCCAAGGCAACATCTACTCTTCTGGAACAGCAGTATCAACAACGGGAACACTGTAGGACTTCTGAATTTCAAGATAAAGAAAGCTGCACGTCTTCTGAAGACCAGGTTGATGTTCACAAACCAAACACAAACATTAGTTCAACACCAACTAAAGTTACTAAAAGTGGTCGACGTGTCAAGGTTCCACAAAAACTCAATTTGTAAAGTTCAAGAATTGAACAAAGACTGAAAGAGTTCCTATTAGTTGAGTTTCAAGAGTTAGTTCTTTTAGATGTTTGAGTTTTGAGCAGAAAAGTTTAATGAGTTCAAAATGGACATAAGCACATGTGACAGTTTTGTTGTTGTTATTTAGCCTGAGTAAAGGGGATGTAGAGTTATGGTCCCTGTTGTCATACATTTCATATCAGCCAATGAGAATTGAGGAGACTGCCGATTACGGATGGCTGGGAAATAACGTCTCTTCGACCTACTAGCCTGCCTATGGACACTTCTAGGTAATTCCTCCCAGCACACGGCAATCCGACATGTGTGTTGTGTGTGTGTGTGTGTGTGTGTGTGTGTGTGTGTGTGTGTGTGTGTGTGTGTGAAAAGATTGTGTATATATATATATAGATATGTATAGATAGATAAACAGACAGAGAGATAGACAGGTAGATAGATAGACAGATAGGTAGATAGATAGACAGACAGATAAATAGCTAGATAGATAGATAGATATATAGATAGATATATCGTATTTCTTTTCTATCACAACAACTTTACCATGTGAAATTTGGGCTGCTCGTATTTTCGTAATTATCATTCACAAAAAATATAGATCACGGATTCTTCCAGGTATTGTACAGTATTCGTTGGACCATAGGCCGGCCAATTTTGAAACATATCATACATTACCAATACTTATTTTCATCTATCTATCTATCTATCTACGAGTATCTATCTATCTACGAGTATCTATCTACGAGTATCTATCTATCTATCTATCTACGAGTATCTATCTATCTATCTATCTGTCTATTTATCTATCTCTCTATCTGTCTGTCTGTCTGTCTGTCTGTCTATCTCTGTCTGTCTCTCTCTCTCTCTCTCTATATATATAATATATATATATACATATAATAATATATATATATATATATATACATGTATTTATACACACACACACACACACACACACACACACACACACACACACACACACATATATATATATATATATATATATATATATATATATATATATATATGTATATATATTAAAATGATGCAACGCATAATTAGAGCCACACTTTTCAATTTTAATTTTAAAAAAAGGGGGGGAGTACAGTTAACTAAAAACCTTTTCCTTCTTTGTTTTTGTTTGTTTGTTTTTTGTTTTGTTTTGCTTTGCTTTGTTTTGTTTTGTTTTGTTTTTGGGTAAGGGTTAAAATATCTCAACCAAGGTAGGTTTATGGCTACAACAGTTTTATGGCTACAACGTGACTACAACATCATTATTTCTTCAAATCAAGTTTGTTTAACTCTCCATTCTGAAGTTGTTGTTGTTGTTGTCTTTTCGTTGCAAACAAACGAAAATCACAGTTTCTAGAGATTACTCACACACTCATCCGTGCGATCATGGAGCAAAACCCAGACGTGGATTAGTTTGAATAAAACTAGAGTTCTTAATATTGCATTTTCTCCTGAGAAGTAATAGTTCTTTTCATTTTTTCCCAAAATCATTTGTTTTAATCCAAGTTTTTTTTTCATCCAAATTTTAAACAAAGCTTTGACTTCTGATAATTTTCGGCATAATTTATCTTCAACATACAGCCAGCGTTTTAAATCTATTGGGATTCCATCTATATTTAAATGTTGCATATACTTAATTTTACACACTTTTTACCTCCCAACCAAAGTGCCTTTTTTCCAGTGTTCATAAAAAAGCCTTGAAACACTTCAAAATTTAAGACGAAGGAAAATGATTTCTCAAAGGATAATTTATATCCATATCAGAGGATGAAAGTTTCTTAGTTATACAGTTTTATACTGGTTTGCCTTTTCTGGGCAATAACGACAAGACTCAGCCATTGTGTTGGTACATGCGTACTGAATTTGTGTTGGGAGTGTGTTGTATTTGTGTACATGTACTTGTAATAATATTATATCCCTGTGCAGAAGCCATGTCACTGGCATGGCTAATCATATGCTGAACCATGTCATGTGACATGACTAATCCACATGCTGAAGATATATCACGAAATTTGGCTTTTCCATCTGCCAAGTTCATATGTTCTAACTCGGTTAAGAAGCATACATCTTGTTGGCTTATTAATCTGAGCTGGGAGATGAGAAACCACATTTTAGTAAGAACAAGGCCTTGAGATGGGTAGACACTCATCTGACTAGGAGAAGATGTAGTCTCAGACAGTAACTGTACATGCTCCCTTACTTCACAGAATGACAGATTGGATGAGAGCATTTGACCAGCGGTTGTTTGAAGTCAACTATTTTGATGTGAAAAATAAGTGTGACCGAAATTAACCGAAGATGCCAACAGTTTTGATGTTTAGTTGTGGTCGAAACAGATTGTAATGGTACCATTGTGATTGTAACATCGCGATGAAGAAGTTTAAGTCTAAGACAGAACAATATAGAACCATCATTGAATCTTCAGTAGACCTGCCTACTGTTGTTTTTGTTGTTTATAGGCCATTTTATGAGGAAAGGGGAATTAGAGCACCTGGTCACAACAGGAAAGCTGGAGGGAAAGAGAACTCCAGGTAGACCCGGGAAGAAAATATTGGACGGACTAGCAGGGTGGCTGAGGACAGAGAGGGTGGAAGATGTACTTGCGGCGACAAGTGATATATGCATATGGAGAGGCCATGATCACCAACGCCATGCGGCAGGGCACATGATGATGATGGTGAACCGATTCCTCGTCTACTATACTTCTTTTCCCCATGAATAAACCAATGCTGGAATTATGAGAATTCGTCCCATTTGATTACAGTTCGTTCAACTCTTATTTGCCTCCTGACCACACTCGTAAATCGATATCTGAGTTTCATCGACAAACTGTGTGAGATATTTTGTGTTCTTCATTATCAGTTACAGTCCGTTTCGTTTCTGTCTTCTCTTATTATCATTGCTAGTATTGCAAGACATAATGCAAATAAAAAAAAAAAGAG
>CM060313.1:93526477-93606477 GCA_030674185.1 Monoplex corrugatus | reverse complement strand
TCTTTGATACGTCAGCATCCATTCTTTAAAGAAATCCACTGGGACCAGCTTCAAGCCCGCAAGTTAAAGGCCCCATCTGTTCAAAAACGATGTAATCTCTTTTGCTTTCTTCTTTTTCTTCGCTTCTTTCTTTTCTTTTCTTTCTTTCTTTTTTTCTTCTTTTTCTTTTTTCTTTTTTTTTAACCAGTTACTTTTCTTAAGGGAAATTGTTTCAGATATACCAGCGAGAGTTGTGTGTCTGTCTTTGTGTTTGCATCTGTCTGTATGTGTGTCTGCTTGTCTGTGACAAAAACTGTGTTTACATGACGTTTTTAGATGTTTTTGGATAGACTTTTGCCAAATATGGTTCAAAGGTATGGCGAATGCATAAGTTTAAAAATTGTGGTATCAAGGTCAAGGTCACACAGACTAAAATGTGCCTAAAACCAGCCTTTTCTGAGTAAGGTGCGTGAAGACCACTTTTTCCGGAACTTCTGAAAAATATTTGAATTCTGTTTATATTTTTCTGGCTGGCTACTATTGTCTCGCTTCACGTCAAGTTTTATTTCATCTGAGGCATCTCCAAAGTCACAGTAACTTCAGAAAGCAGAGAATGTGGATTTTCTGTAAATGTTTTTGAATAAAAAGGGAGATTGTTAGAATGGCTTGACCATCTTTACTTTCTAGTCCTCTCTTTATTTCTTTGATTACTGCTCAGATGTCTTTGATATAAAAACGTGTGTTATATTTTTTGGTTATCTTTGTAAAAGTGGGAGAGGTGGAGGGACATGTTGATCCATGTTGACCTGTGACAGAAGCATTAGGATTGCGACCAAAAGGTTCGTCTGTCTAGAGAATAAAATGTTCGGCATCAGTACTTTTTCTTTTTTTTTTCTTTTTTTGTGATGGTGTTGGTGATGATGTCACGAGAAGTTTTTTTTTTCCAAATTTTTTTTTACCACATTTGGGTAAACAGATAGCAGATGCATAGCACCTTTTTTTCTCGTCCATTTCATGCATTTTATGAAACAAAATACCAGCCCGAAACGTACAAGCTGGTCTGTTGGCTACCATCTTAACCCTTTGACTCCCGCACTGTGTCCACCAGCATCCCGCATTTCCAGCCATGCTAGTAAATCAAAAAATTTAATCCTTTGACTGGTGAGGGAGTCAAAACGTTAAGTTCTTGCAGTTGGTGGACAGGGTGGAGGAGTCAAAAGATTCTTCAATCATAATAATGGTGTCAGTGTTTCATAGGTCCCGTCATCTCCCACCCTACTTCCCATGTCAAAGACTTTGCCAGGGCAGACGATTAGTGCAGGCTCAAGGCTTCTGCCAGATAAAATTGCCGGCAGATTTGGCTAGAGCGCATATGGAACTGCCCGAGTGCGATGAATCCCTCTTGAACGAGCCCCAAACTAACTTATGAAAGAAAGTAGGGAACGTAGAATATAAAATTCATTCGTTGTTTATTTTCATTTATTAGATATATATATTTCCAAGTTCAACTGTGATGTCAAAATGAACGTCAGTCAAGGCAATAGTCAAGCAGCACTGAAATGTTTGGTAACACCGAAAAGAAGATAACAAGCTTCGGTATGGTTTACTTGTGTTGCTGTCACGTATGACCTGATGCACTTATTAAATATGCAAGTATGCTCACAGAAAATGAATCACACACACACACACACACACACACACACACACACACACACACACACACACACACACACACACACACACACACACACACACACACACTCACACACATTTTCTGTTTCTCTCTGTCTCTGTCTGTCTGTCTGTCTGTCTCTGTCTCTCTCTGTCTCTGTCTCTCTCTCTGTCTGTCTGTCTGTCTCTCTCTCTCTCCCAGTGTTTCTTTGGATATAAAAAGAAACAAAATTCACAAAAATGGAAAGAAAGTGATATCCGACAGGACTATCATGTAAGACATGAATATGAAAGCATCAAAAAGCTTATCATGAATGAAGTGTTTAGGCGTGCACTCTGTTAGCTGGTTGTAGGCTTACATTTGTCTCAATTATTGTTGTCTTTCTTACACACACATGCACCTAAAACACACGCACGCACGCACGCACACGCATGCACACACAAGCGCACAAACATGCACAAATTGAGAGAGACACAGAGAAAGACAGAGAGAGAGAGAGAGAGAGAGAGAGTTGAGGCTGAGGCGATCATACAATTCTGAGAGAGAGACACAGAGAGAGAGAGAGGGAGTTGAGGCTAAGGCGATCATACAATTCTGAGAGAGAGAGAGGGGGGAGAGAGAGAGAGAGAGAGTTGAGGCTGAGGCTATCATACAATTCTGGAGAGAGAGAGAGAGAGAGAGAGAGAATTGAGGCTGAGGCGATCATACAATTCTGCTTCTTTCCCGACGACAATAGCAGACACATTTTTGTTTTTATGATTACGATTAGTGTCATTCCCAAGCTAATTCAAGTAACATTAAGCACCAGCGTGGAGCCAAACATATGACACATCATTGGGTGTAAACATCATTAAGGTAACTGGCCTAGTCACCTTCTCCACGTTATCTGTGCTGGGCTGGCTGGCTTTTTTTATTTTATTTTTTTATTTTTATAGAGCCGGAGGCAGCAAAGAAGAGTCCAGTCTGTTGCTGAGTCCTGTAATGTTCCGTAATTACCACGCTGGTCCTGGTATTGGAAAAAGAAGTAGAAATTTGTATTGATTTTAGCAAATATTATTCTGAAAGGTCTTCTTTGTTTCAGTGTTTGTTTTATTTACTTACTTGCCTTGCTTGTTATTTTGTTCGTTTATGTGTCAGACAGTTCCAAACCTGTTGCCATTGTTTATTTAAAGAAAGTCAAACTACACCTCAAGAATTTTTTTTACCAATAAGTATTTGCCGATTATCGTAAAATGTTCAAGGAGTATTCATTATATTTTAAGTTTCATATATGTTTATTCAAATCTGCCAGTAATGATATATTCCTCGATTTCACTCAAAACCATAACAAGCAATAAAAGTCCCATATCTGTAAAAAAAAAAACAAGGAAGTAAAACTTTAGTGGCATACTGGCTGGGATAAGTAAAATTTTTGAAAAAAAGTATTTGTTGCTTTTCATACTGTGGCGGCTCTATTTTATTTTCCTTCAATGCACGCCACTTACTGTCTGGTCCAATCATTGTTCACTGTTCACAATACAAGTGCACAACATTACACACAATGAAGAGGCCAGTTGTTTTCAGATTTCTTAGATTCCTTAATGTGGAGACTGGGGGCGGGGGGGTGGGGGTGGGGGGGTCCGGGGGTGGGGGGGTCTCATACTCACAAAACCATAAAAGACAAAACCAGTACAAACAAACTAGGACATAACCTACACCATAGGTTATGATGAAAACCTAAAACCCTGCCAGACGCCAATCCTGAAACGCATAATCCAAACTTTAAAAAGTGACCGGCATACGACTGTATACTCTGACTCCACAACTAAACAATTTTGTCATGGAGTACAAGTCACATCACTGTAAGTTCGACACCTTACAATCATGAATTGCTATCAGACAAAATAACTCACAAAGTCAGAATAATTTATTCTAAATATTCCACGAGAGCATACACTATTATTTTACATATTCCACGGGAGCGTAAACTAAGACCATATGGATATTCCAATAATCATTATATGAATTTAATCAAAGTATTTTTTTCGGAATCCATTCACTATCTCATGAATAATAATTCATCTATGAAACATGTTGACTCAGTAATATTTTTACCGAATCCATTCGCTATCTCATGAATAATAGTTCATCTATGAAACACGTTGACTCAGTCAAATGAACAGTCACATAAAACGTTCACGTTCTCCGCAAAAGTACTTCTATAATCCTATTCTAGAAACTAAGGTTTCACCGTACCTGAGTCTTCTCAGGGACGACCCTTTCCAAACACACACACACACACACACACACACACACACACACACACACACACACACACACACACACACACACACACACACACACACACACACACACACTCACACACACTTAAATTAAATCAAATTAAATAAAACAAATTAGAATGAAATAAAAAAGAAAAAAATTGTAATTGAATTAAAATTCAATTAAACTAAATTGAATCAAATTAATTTTAATTAAAGTAATTTAAAAACGTCGCTTATGGCACTGGAAAGGCTATCTCCAACTTTGTAGTGGGACGGCTACCCTCAACATCATCATCATCATCATCAGTCCCGTAGTCTGGTTGACCGTTGGGGCACCACTGAAGATTTTGCAACCAACTTCCTCCACTCCTCGCGTTCCTCAGCTTTCCGCAGAATGATATTCCATTCAAGGCCAGTCCACTCTCTGATATTGTCTTCCCATCTTTTTCTCTGTCTGCCTCTTCGTCTCCCTCCCTGAACTGTTCCCTGCAAGACGGTCTTGGCCAGTCCAGATGATCGTGTGACGTGCCCGTACCACCTCAGTTTGCGTCTTTTCACTGAGGTCAGGAGGTCTTCATACGGCCCGATGGCGTTTTCGATTCGGGTTTTCACTTCCTTATTGGTTATATGATCTTTGTACGAGATACCAAGGAGTTTGCGGAAGCATCTCATCTCCATTGCCTGTATCCTTCTTTCAATGTCTGCTGTTATGGTCCATGTTTCGCATGCATACAAAAATATTGACATGACCAGGGAACGCATCAGTCTGATCTTGGAGCCGATTGCGATATTCTTGTCGTTCCAGATGACTTTTAGCTTGGTCATTGCAGCTGTGGTCTGGGCAATCCTGGAAAGTACTTCGGGCTTTGATCCTTCATCTGATACTATAGCTCTCAGATATTTAAATCTATGGACGGTCTCAATTTTGTTGTTGTCTATGGTAATGTCAGTGCTGATGCCATTGGTATTATTTGTCATCAACTGGGTTTTCTCTGCACTGATCTGCATGCCATATGCTGTGGAGGCCTCATCAAGATGTTTTATCAAGCTGACTAGCTCTTGCTCTTGCCCAGCTAGTCCGTCAATGTCGTCGGCAAAACGCAAGTTTGTGATTGTTCTACCTCCGATGCTGACTGTTCCCTCGTGGTCTTCAAGTGCGTCAGCCATTATTCTCTCTAAGAAGATGTTAAAGAGAATGGGGGAGAGCAGGCATCCTTGGCGTACTCCAACTGTGATTCGGAACCATTCTCCTATGTTGTTGTCATGGTAGACTGCACTGGTCGCCTTTTCGTAGAGGCATTCTATGGTTCTGATCAGGTTGGCATTGATGTTGTACAGCCTCATGGTTGCCCACAAGGCTGCGTGCCAAACTCTGTCGAATGCCTTCTTGAAGTCCACGAAGACGTGGTAAAGGCCTTGCTGGTGTTGCAGGTATTTCTCACAGAGCAATCTGAGGTTGAAAATTTGCTCTGTGGTACTTCTTCCTGGTCTGAAACCTGCCTGCTCTTCTTTTATTATCTCCTCAGCTTGTGGCTTCAGTCTACTCAGAAGGATTTTTAGCATGACCTTACTTGGATGGCTGATCAGGCTGATGGTACGGTAGTTTTGGCACAGTTGTAGATTGCCTTTCTTCGGGAGAGTGATGATCAGGGACTGGGTCCAAGGTGTTGGCCACTCACCTGTCCGCCAGTTCTTATTGCAGATGATGAGTAACATATCTATCATGGCCTCTCCTCCTGCCTGGACCAGTTCTGAGGGAATGTTGTCCACTCCTGCCGACTTGCCTTTCTTCAATGATTTTACTGCAGCTTCAACTTCTTCTCGCACGATGGGGTAGCTGTCGTTGTTGGTTGGTAGAGGAACGTCTAGCACCTTGGGATCTCCTGTTGTTGTGTGTGTGTATAATTCGGAGCAGTACTCTGTCCACCTCTGCAGAATCTCTTGATCTTCTGTGAGACATTTCCCTGCTTTGTTCTGTATGGTAGTGGTTCTGCCTTGTTTTGAGCTTGTTAGTCCTTTCACAAGCTGGTAGGCTTTCTTGCTGTTATTTTTCTGCAGGTTTGCTTCGACATCTTGGCATTGTTCTTCAATTCATGTTTCCTTTGCTTTCCTCATGCCTTCTTTAACTTGTTGGTTGGCTTTTCTGTATACTTTAGCTCCTTCATCCGTACTCTTCTTTTGCTTTAGTTCTCTGCGTTTGTCGCTCAGCTTTATTACTTCTTCCGTGACCCAGGGCATCTTTTTTGGTCGGTGTTTTCCAAGGATGTCGTTGGCTGCTTCGGTCACGGCAGTGTTGAAGTTGTTGATCGGAGTGTCTACTTCGGTGTCCCCATTGTCAAGGACGAGGAGAGGAGCAAACTTCCCTCCTATCGTTGCTTGGAAGTTTTCAACTATGTTGGGGTCTTAGAGCTTCTCAAGATTGAACTTAATTCTTATGTTGCCCTGTTTCTTCATCTTCTGGAGGCGGAGTTTGAAGGTCATCATTACAAGCTCATGATCGCTTCCAATGTCGGCTCCTGGAAAGTTCCTGGTCTTTGCGATGTTAACACTTGACTGGAAGCGTCTTTTAACCATGATGTAGTCGATCTGACTGTGGTATTTTTCTCCTGGGCTGTGCCATGTCCAGCGTCTAGATGGTTTGTGTGGACCGAATGTGTTCACCACCTTCAGGTCGTTGTAACTGGCGAATTCTAGGAGCCTCAAACCTCTTTCGTTGGTCTCAGGGTTGCAGTATTGGCCACATATCCCTTTCCAGTTATTGTGTTCATCCTCTCCAATCTTCGCATTCCAGTCGCCCTGCACTATAATGATGTCTTTCTTTGGCGTCTGATCTACGATTTCCTGCAGTTGATCATAGAAATCTTCGACAGCCTCGTCATCATAGTCAGTTGTTGGGGCATAAGCTTGGATGACGGTGATGTTAAAAGGTGAAGCCTTAAGCCGAATAGTAATGAGTCTGCTAGAGACTGGTCGGCATCCCATGATGGCATTCACAGTGTCTTTGTGAATGAGGAATCCAACTCCATGCTTATCTTTGTCTTCACTGCCACTGAAGTAGAGTTTGTGGCCTTCTGGAGTAGACGTTTCTCCGAGGTTTTTCCATCGTACCTCACAGAGCCCAAGGACGTTCCATCTGTATCTCTTCATTTCATGTGTTAGTTCTGCAACTTTTCCTGCTGCTCTCAGCGATCTCACATTCCAGGTGCCGATAGTAACATTTTTTCTTGTACGTAGGGATTTTGGTCCACCAGTCACATACTTTTCACCTCCGCCCTGATGGCCAGCGACGGAAGGCGCGGTCCTTGTTCCGGGCGACGACCGGGCCGGTATGGATTGAGTTGCGGTTGTAATCTTCATTTAGTGTGTCTTGGGCAATGTCGCATGGCGGAGCCCATCCCTCTCCATGCCAGACCACAGCCGACGTCCTCCATCTAGGTGGTTCGCCTTGGTCTTGAACACATAGCCGTTGAGTTCCTTGCGGAACTTCGTCCGCCTTGGCCGGTAACCTGCATCGTGGAGGTTATTCGCCCAGTGATGCAGTATTAACATCACCCCCTCACATAGTTTGGCACGCCTGCTGAGGCGAGGTCCCGGGGTGTGGCGCTTGGAGCCAGCACGTGAGAGATTTAGAGGATGGACGAGGACCAGTGATGCCCGTCCACCCTACCAGGTAGAGTGCTCAACCTAGCGAGCTACAAGTGGCAGATGGCTTTCAGATACGGAGGTTAGCTGCAAAATAAACTAGGCTTCCCTATGAATAAAAAGTCGAGAATCGACTAAGCCCTTTGACTCCCGCACCTTATCCACCAACTGCAAAAACTTAACCCTTTGATTTCCTCTCCTTATGGATAGGGTGAGGGAATCAAAGGGTTAAATTTTTGCTTTGCTAGCATGTTTGACAATGCAGGATGCCTGTGGACAGGGTACGGGAGTCAAAGGGTTAGGGTGGGTCTCTGTATCAGGAACAGGACGAGGCAGGGTGGCACCTGGCAATCCCACACTGAGAAAACACCCTGTTGTGTCCTGTGATGGGAGTCATGGGGTGGACAAGGGCCGCTCAAAGCTCTAGCCCCCAACGCTCGCAGCTAGGTCTTTTGGCCATGAGATGAGAGCAGGGAAACCCCTACACAAAACTTACTAGAGGTATCAGGCCTGCAGGCATATTCTAACAAGCCATGGTACCATGCAATAAAAGGCAAATGTTTGCACAGTCATCTACATCAGACAAAAGAAAATGGCACTCGCTTATTCAGTACCTTAAGGGTGGAGCAGCACTTTGTTCTGCGCCTCAACAGGGTGACCTTACGCTGTAGTAGGTACGTGACAACAAAAATTTAATACTTTGAAACAATTTATGTAACTAATATTTTGAAACAATTTATGTAACTAACATCAATTTAAAGAGAGAAAAAATAGCTTTCACTGGTATAAAAAGTGTTTCTGATGGCTGACTGTGACGAAAGTTACAATGTTTTGAAAGAACAAAATTGCTACCTTTTTTGTATATAAATCTGCATAGCGGAAACGGTGATCGTTTGCCTTTTTTATGAATATAAAACAATGCAGCTTTTGTTGTTTTGCCACTGACGGCGGAACAGAGAGCAAGTGTCTGTATGAGTTTGGCCTTGAGGTTGATTGAAACAGGCCCAGCTGTGGAGTGTGTAAACGACTATATATAATAAGTTTTTCATATTCTGTGCCCAAAGGTGGTTGATTTAAGTGAAATTGTCATTCATGAATAATGCTTTAAACAGCGCCGCATATTTAGCTCAGAAACTGCTTTGATAACACTTGTTAATGATTTCTGCAGGTATCCATTGTATCACTACTATATCTTTTAGCAGCATACCTACATATTGATTGAGTGTGCATGGTTATTCCGTTCTTTTGTGATAGTCATAGAGCAAAGTATTTCATTAGCACCTGTTTTAATAGAAGTGGTAGCGTTGGTGAATGAGTTAATAGTAGTAGATACCGCAAATAAACTGTGTGTATCTTTCATTCTGTCCAGACTAGACTGTTGTAACTCTCTCTTAGCTGGGCTTTCTGACGATGAGCTATCCAAACTCCAACAAATCCAAAACAGTGCAGCTCGACTTGTCCTGCGGGAGAGCAAACGGAGCAATGCAGAAGTACTGTTGCAAAAACTACACTGGCTATCGGTCAAAGCAAGAATTCAGTAAAATAGTCACACTCTGCTTTCAGTGTCTGAGTTCAAAGACAATGCCAACACATGTATTAGAACTCTTCCTGCCATGCAAACTCTCCAAAGCTCTTAGGTCTCAAGTAGCTTCTGTATTCATTGCACTGCGGTTCTCACTAACAACTTGTTGAAAGAAATCTTTCTTTGCATTCTAGCCCAAGGACATGGAATTCCATCTCAGTATCTTTAAGACGAAGCAGTTGTCTGCTTACTCTCAAAAAGTATCTTAAAGACATATCTCTTTCAGAAGTATCTCCAAAAATCACAAATCAATGCTTGTGGCTCTTTTAAATTCAGTGGTATTGCAACTTGTCTAATGTGTGTGTGTATGTGTGTGTGTGTGTGTGTGTGTGTGTGTGTGTGTGTGTGTGTGTGTGTGTGTGTGTGTGTGAGCGCACGCACAGGGTGTGTATGTATGCACGTGTGTACGCATGTTTATATATGTGTATTTTCATGTGTATGATTATCAACGATGAACTAAAAAACATAAGTGTTATTTTTGATGAGTCATGTTTATGTTGCATTACTTTATTGGTGTGTACATGTATCCCATAATATTTGTACTGCTTTATAATGCAAATGTCGTGGAAATGTTCACGCCTCATTGATGTATTAGCATACGTATCCGATCAGTGTACCGCATTACCGTATTAACATCGCAATGTTTATGTTGATTGCTAAGGGCAACGAACATTCTCTGACATGTATGTTTGCACTGTATAAATGGAATTATTAGGAGTAGTAGGAGTAGTAGTTGTAGAAGTACTGTCATCATTATTATCATCACATAATGTAGCCTAAGTCAGTGGGTTGTCTCTGTATCTATGTTTACTCCGGCCAAAAACTACTGACAGACCAGATTCTTTCATTGTGATATAGCAACATTGCTCTCAGTCTTCATATGAGCAAGTCATGGCGTATTTCTAGGCCAGTCCTGCCCAGCGTGACACCTTTAGAAACATGTAACACAACACTACGTCTCAACAGCCCACAGCGTACAATCTAGGATATCCGAGACTGGGTCCTGGTAAGTGTACCTAGGTGACTCAGATCATGGAGTGTTCTGGATAGAATTTACTCTCCTTGTCAATGAATAGTGACTTTGCACAATCGCATGTTGAAAGAGAGAGAGAGAGAGAGGAGTGTGTGTGTGTGTGTGTGTGTGTGTGTGTGTGTGTGTGTGTGTGTGTGTGTGTGTGTGTGTGTGTGTGTGTGTGTGTGTGTGTGTGTGTTGTGTGTTTTAATGGATGTATCTGTGCCTATTTTTATCATGTGTTTGTGCTCGTGTAGACCTTCTATAGACGAGGGCTGGGTATTAAAAAAAAAGCGCCATATTGCTTATAATGCCAGAACCCTCGGAAATAAAATGTTGTTTTTGTTCTTTTTCTTTCGATACATATGCCTTCTCGGTCGCTCTTATCATAGTTGTTTATCAGTAGAATACCAGGCTCCAGGCTCTGTGATTTCTTGGGTTTGGGTCCCATCTTAGATGAGGCTACTAAGTCGCTGCTTCAGTACAGTATGCGTTTTCTTGTCCTCTGTGGAAAGGACGTTGTGTTATCCATAAAAGGACTGTTGTGTTATCCATAAAGGCTTTTAGAAGGGGCATTTGGTATCGATTTACGAGGTCTGCTGGACCTGAACTGCTCATTGCTGCTTCCAAGATGATCTCCATCGCCAACACGATCAGTATTGGAGAAATCGTACCGCCCGTTGTGCCAGCCTCCAAACAATGGATCTGCTAAATATTTTGAGTTTCTGCTCTTCTTTGCCTTTCCATCAAACAAAATCTTCATTTTTAACAGTTGAACTTCTTTTAATATTAAGAATCGTTTGTCTGTTTGTTTGTCTGTCTGTTTGTTTGTTTGTTTGTTTGTTTTCTATTCAATTGTTCTTGTCTATCGCTTGATGGACTTCTTTCTTTTGAAACTAAATATCTTGTGGAGAATTCGTCAATGAAAGATGCACCTCCTAACTGAATATCCGAGTTCACCCTTGCTGCAAATTTTTTTTCCCCACTTATTTCTCTTCGTTGACGGAATGAAACGAACTCGTGTTGCTCTGTCCCACGAAACTTCTTGTTTCTTCTCATCTTTTTCTTCTAGTACACAACCAAAATGAATCAAATACGAGTGATCAGCAGAGGCATACACTGTTGTTGAAATATGGTGTATTCTGATTGATAGAAATATAATTTTTTATAGGGAGGGTAACTCTGTTACCAGTAATCTCTGTCAAGAGAGAAAACTTCTCTCAGTAGCAGTAGTAGCAGTAGTAAATGACTGACTCAAGCTTATACATGTCCCATCTGTGAAAACTTTGTTTTGCATGTGCATGTCAGTCAGGCCTGACTGTAATCAATGTTAAAAAAAATCTTTCTAAGATTTATAAGCTTGTTCAGGAGGCCTTGGGAATGTGTTAATAGATGGTGCTATTTTGAATTTAGACAACAGTGATCGAGTTCCAAACGTTTGCAGCTTACTTACTAAAATAATTTTTATGCTTGTTAGTATTATAACATTTTTAATTATAATTTATCTTCTTGGTTACCAGTTTTATTACATATTGAAAGGAGAATTAGGACTCAAGAGTGATATCTTCTAAACTATCAAATATGTTTTATAGGTTTTAATGAGATCTCCTCCTATACGCCCGCCCTTTAATGCCAGCCCTTTCTCTCACAATTGCTATAGTTGATTCATCATGTTTGTTGATATATAGCGAGGTGATCAGAGTGGAAACGGTCTGATTCTGCATCCGGAATGCATACAGAAACAAACTGATATTTAATATGCACGTGTAAGTCCTGTAAGTAATGTCAATGGCTGGCTTGTGGAAACAGGAAAACATCCGGCATGCACGCCCACCAAAGATGAAGATTTTGCATTGGCATAGTGGAATTTGGTCAGCTAGCCTAACAACTTCAATTGTCTGTGCTCCACAAAAAAAAAAAAAGAGCCAAGAGGTAAGGGAGTAGATTGTGCCCAGTGCCATGATTATGGTCTTAATGACAAACCATAAGTAATCCATTGCGCAACAGAATTCAGACATGCCGTTTCATGTCTCTTCCTGTTCCTAGGCCTACCAAATTCATGGCACTGGGCACAATCTACTCCCTTACCTCTTGGCTCTTGCCCTGTGCCTTCTTCAGAACAGGGCTAAACCGATATAGCATGGCCACTTCTCAAAATTGCAGAACTCATCTCACTTCCCTTTTGACATCATAGTTGCCTCCCCTCTCCCCACTTCTTACTACTGCTCATGACGACATGGGCATTCCATTTCTTACTCACTGGACGAGGCGGCAGGGAAATTTTTAGTCCCGTTTTTATTATCCATTGTTTGGTGTCTGTGATCTGTTTGTGACCGTGCGTTCGTGCTTGACAAAGGCTAGTTGGCCGAAAATTTGCGCTTGTTTTGTTTTGTCTCGTTGGATAGGCGCTTATATTGGTTTTCTTGTTCTTCTGGTTCAACATAACAACAGTTTGTAAATTATATCAGACTGTTTTATTGCAGATCAAAGAAACTAGATCTATGCCAAATCGATATGAGTCGACGCACTCACGACCTGCGACAAGAGGTCCATGTGCCGATCCAACAATTCTGATAGTTATAAATAGATTTTACACATTCTTGTCTGTGCTCCACACACAAAAAAAAGAGCCAAGAGGTAAGGGAGTAATGGCTACGTCATTCATGTCCAGGCTGCGACTGAGTTAATTCCTGTCTCATTCTCTTCCCCTCTGTGTGTGTGTGTGTGTGTGTGTGTGTGTGCTAAGATTTAGTTTAGATAAGTGATAAACAACACTAGTTGTGCCATCTGCCCCGGCGTCCGCAGTGTCGAGACACATTCTCGCGCACACGCACACTGGTTTGCTGACTTCCAATCGCCGTCATTTTATTGGTTGTATCCTGTTGGGCACACCCAGAGTGACAAGGAGCGGCAAAAATTGTCAGATCATTTTAACAGGATATCTCTCTTTCACACACACACACACACATTGTTCACTGTCGTCGTCATTCCGATTTCAGTCTGTGCATGGAACGTAGTCGACCCATGCCAGCCGGCAACAGGTGTGGCGGTTTAAACTGTCGAGTCACGCTGATTCCTACTTTATGCAACACACACACACACACGTACACACACACACACACACACACACACACACACACACAAGATGATCATAAAGTAGGTATAACAACGTAACTGGCCAGCGGATTTTCAAAAGACTACAGCCTGGGATTATTTAAATTTTTAATGTATTTGACTGGGATCCAACATTACTCAGGGTTGGGGTGGGGAGAGGATAGCATAAAATCCGTGCCATTTAACCAATGAGGATTATTTCGTAAGTGTTGTTTACTGGCAGTTTGGTTTTTAATCAAAGATCTGAACGTAACAAAAGTACACGAATTGATTCGGATTATTTTAACAGTTGTTACCCCTGTTTAAAAAAATCCGAATCAATTCGTGTATTTTCTACATTGTACTTCCAACTACACGAAGGATTGCAGTTTTCTGTACAATAAAGGAGACTGCAAGTATTACTCTTTCAAACGATTTAGTCTCTATGATCCTCCTGGGTGACCAATCACCTTGATGAAGCAATTAGAGTAACAGACTCACTATTGACTGGGAGGTTGAAGTTTGAACCCTGGCCATCAGTTCGGGTGTCACTGTGGGATTTTTCGCTGTCTCCCAGAGTTGAGCGTACTACTGGTCCTTGGAATACTGCGACATGTGATAATGCAATCGAGTATCGTCTACATTACGGAATGCATTGAGGATGTTGCTAAACTTTATGACCAACAGTGCAGATGTCTAGGTGTCTCTCGGGATCCGTCACAGTTTAATCCCAGGATATATTATGAAATGAAATGTAGAGTACAGTCCTCTAACACGATCTTAGTCCGAAACGGAACTACAGAGTACAGTTGTTTCACAATCTTAGTCCGAAACGGAACTATAGAGTACAGTTGTTTCACAATCTGTCTAAAACGGAACTCCCGGCCATGGCATCATCATTCCCCATTATGCATTACCACGCATTATCTTAATTTAGAATTGTGAAAAAATTGTTCAAGAAGCGGTGGCCCTTCATGCTCAGTTTCGGTGGGGTTCTAGGTATGTTGATGAGCCAAAACACGTGACGAGGGTCGTATGGGAAGTAACCAAAGACGTTATACATAAAAATAATTTTGGGCAGTGACAGAGATAGCGCAAAAGTGAGATAGAACAACAACAAAAACTGATATCCTTTTGGGTAGTATACTTTATACGTCAAATGTATATATCGGAGACGATATCACTAGAGCATAAGATTTGATCTCTCTTAGATTAAGTTTTTACCAGCACCGAGTCGCTGTCATCATCATCATTATCATTCTTGTTCTCCTATGTGCAGTCATGCGACGCGGTAGCATCATACGGAAACTAGCTTTCGGAACAGAAGATCCACGGGCATCTGAAACCACAAAGATTGTATTACGCATAGTTCACGTCCTGCTACGTCTTCTGGTGCTCTCTGTCATTGTTGGATTCGTCGTAATTGAGAGCAGCGATGAGCGGCGACAGTCTTTTTCAGCGCTTAAGAAAAATATATATCTGAACTTGAAACTTGTCCTCAGTAATGTCAGATTACAGCTGGAAAATGTTTTCAATAAGCTGAGTAAAATTATACATCGTACTTGGTAATAAGTAATTAAAAAAAACACGAATGGTGTGAGTCGTATATCAAGGACCAATAGCAAACAGTTTGAAAGTCAACCTCACTGTGTCCGTTTTGTGAGGTTGATTTCCAAACCCTTTGTTTTTTGTTCAGTTATATTTGAATTTATACACAAGAAATGTTCTTTTCCACAGAGCCATATTCAGTCTTAAATTTGAGAAGGATATGACAAAGTGTACAACCAATGACTGAACTGATTTGAATATGGTACTATTTCTGTATAATACTGAATCGCGCTGGTCATTCTTGGTGTATTATAATCGAGAATGAGTTGGGGTTTTTTTTATTGCTGTTCTATGTTTATTTCTCTTACACTTTACAAAATACATGTATGTATACATATATATATGAAAAAAATTACTGTACCTTTTGAAATGATGTGTTCTTCTATTTTATACGTTCATGTTTGTCCAAAAATGATCAGTTGTGTCGATTTCAAAGCTGACCATGCTGTCCAATCATCATACACGTATGCATACATGTGTCAGTGTGGAGACGTGTATGTGTGGGCGTCATTGTGTGATTTGTGTCAGTGTGAGAGAAAAGAGAGCGAAGGCGGAAGGGGAACAGGTTGATTTTCATTTTTCTTTCTTTGTGTGTGTGTGTGTGTGTGTGTGTGTGTGTGTGTGTGTGTGTGTGTCAACCCAGTTTTAGCACCACATCAGTTATATTGCCTGCATTACATTCCTTCCATTCCTTCCCTGTCTACCTCACAACACTCAAGCACAGAGCCAGAGGAAAACGAAATCATGTTGACCAAACGAAGAAATATTGAAATAACAAAAATCGGTTAGTCAGTCAACTAATCAAGGAACTAATCAACAAATCAGTCGATTAGCGCATAGGGTGTATGCGCAGGTTTACGGCTTGGGCAGTGATCAGTTT
The DNA here is from genome assembly GCA_030674185.1 of Monoplex corrugatus. Classification (NCBI taxonomy): domain Eukaryota; kingdom Metazoa; phylum Mollusca; class Gastropoda; order Littorinimorpha; family Ranellidae; genus Monoplex; species Monoplex corrugatus. The sequence goes on along the minus strand of CM060313.1, from coordinate 93,590,745 downwards.
GGATCTTGTCCGTGGCGTCAATCATCATCACCATGTGCCCTGCCGCGTGGCGTTGGCGATCATGGCCCTCCATATGTATCTATCCCTTGTTGCCGCAAGCACATCTTCCACCCTGTCTGTCCTCAGCCACCCTGCAAGTCCGGTCAATATTTTCTCCCTGGGTCTACATGGATTCTTTTCCCCTCCAGCTTCCCTGTTGTGACCATGTGCTCTAATTCCCCTTTCTTCATAAAATGGCCTATAAATGTTGCCTGTCTTTTCCTAATCTTTCTTATCAATGATCTTCTTGTGTCTGCCTCCATCAAGACTGTCTCGTTTGTTTTCTTTGCTGTCCATGGAACTCTCAACATTCTTCTTAGAAATCACATCTCGGCGTCAGTACACATGGAAATTATTCTGAATGTGGAGACACCACGTCAAAAAAATTGAAATTGAAATCTGACGGACAAGCAGGCAGAATTTAAATTCTTTTCATGTGGGATAGAAGATCAATCCTGGAGGCACATGATCTTCTACAGGCACTATATGAGAAGCAGCTCTATTGCCGGGTTCTCCTGCCGATCCCTTTGTTCTGCCCTGTTCAGATGTGATTGTGCCCTGCGTGCACTGCCCCTGTGTACACTGCCGTCGCTAGCATGATCCGTTGTGGGCAATGCTCTGGCTGTTGTGGTGTGGATGCTGCAGCTGATAAGATTGGCCCTCAGATTATTTTTGTATCGCCTTAGTGGTCTTCCCTGGTCAGCGCCCTTGCTTCAATTCGCTGTACAGAAGCATAGTTGGGATGAGGTTGTCTCCCATGCGGACAGAATGTCCTGTCCGACAAAGCTTTGCAGTGGATTAGAAGACACTCAGTACTTGGCAAGCTACACTATCTTCTTCAGAACTTGAAAGTTGGACACTCCATCTTGGCACGCGATGTTGCAGATCTTGTTGTGCCGACACCTTTGGTGGAACCTTCCCAATTACTCAATGTGTCGTCGGTAGATAATGCAGGAACCACATTTCGCAATTGTGTTGATATGAAAATTTGTTGTGTTATGGAGCGCCTGCGAGTACTTTGTCGTTTTCAGTTTCCCACAGGACTATAAAATTGGGCCATAACAACGATACACATTCATTATAAAATATGATATGTATCCCAGAACTGCACAGTTATTAGTTCAAACAATGCTTTGATTACAATTTCGCAGATAACATTCAACAAGCAGGCATAATCTGCGTATCCAAAGACATACATTCAGCAAGTAAACGTAAGCTGCACATCTTGTGCCTTTAACATAAGGGGAAAAACGAAAACAACTTTCCATCTCATAGACGTCACAAGACGAATAATGTTAAGATCCGATAAATGAAAACAGTCCGACGAATGCCCAAAGTATTATTAAGCCTATACTGGAGCAAATAAAAACATGAATTTTGTCTCACTAGTTTCACACGATGAACGATGTGTAGATGAAAACAAATCGACGGACGTCCGAGTGTCCATCAAATGTGAAGCACGAAAGGATCCTGGACGACTGGAGCTCATTCCTGCAGTGGAACACAAGTCCCATGCCAAAAGATTCGAATTCAACACCAAAAAGATAGGGTCTAATGAAAGTTTGTCGTTACTGTATCTATGACATCGTGTCTTGAAGCAGTACAGCAGAGCGCTCGGAACTAATGCTCTGTATACAGCAATCTTCATGGCGAGCTTGATGTTTTGGTCTTGCCCTAATCTCTTTGTCAGCCTTCCAAAGGCAGGGCTGGCCTTGGAGATGTGCGGCAATACCTCTGCATAAACAATCCATTGTTGGACACTGTACTGCCGAATTAGCAGAATATGTCCACAGTTTATATCTCCTAGCTGCTGATGACAGTTGGGGGCCGTGAACCACTAGAAGCCTTGGCTGGCAATGGCTGAAATACAGACTCTGTCTTGCTCACACTGTCACGTGGGCCAAAGCGTTTTCAAGTCGCAGCAAACTCGTCATTGATACACTGGATGTCCTTGTGTGTGGCCACTGCAAAATCTGCAGAGAGAAATTCCTGCAGGATGGCTTTGAGCACATTGGTCATGTTTGCAGTCTCTGCAGCTTGAAGACTTGTCTGTCTCTTGCAAATGTAGATGATCATAGCATATTTAAAATCTTGAGGCACATACACTGGCTCAGCGTTTTCAGCGTTCCCAGAAGCACATCACTCCCATTCTGATGGATAACTGCAGAAATACCATCAGCTCCTTGTGTTTTGCCACACGTGGTTTGCTGCAGGGGTTTGGCAGTCTCGTCACAGGAGGGTGGGTCAGCCAGAGATCCCATCACTGGTAATTTGGGGAGTGCAGCAATGGTGTCATCAGATAATGTTGTCGACTCTTTGTTCGGCAGTTGAGCGCTGAGCCCAGCATGTCAGCTTTCTCTGCCAGCAGCATGAAGTGATCAGATGTATGGATAGGTGATGAGCCAGTTGTCTTTTATCCTCAAACATACTGTGCGGAGGCATCACGGAATGACTTTATTTTGTTGGATTCAGCCCCAATTTAGAGATTTAGCCACCCTTCGTGGCATTGTTTTTCAGTTCATCTGCCGCAGGTTTTGCCGTGATGGACAAACTGTTTCGTTTGCATGACTTTTTGGCTTCTTCTTTTCGCAGATCTCGTCGCTGTGGTATCCCTTGAGAACATTGTGGAGTTTGTCAATAAATGTGCTCATCTCCTCATCACATTCACGTAATCAATCTCGACGTTAACATTTTAGGGTATCAGCTTTTAAACAGATAGCCTTTCCTGTTTCTCATCCCCTCCCGAACTGCCGCTTTTTAAAGGCAATCTTTTTTAAGCGTCCTAATTTTATCGGATGCGAGCATGCACGTCAGTTTTTTTCCCCCAATACAGTGCTGACGGTATGTTGCTGCATACTGCATGCTCCGTCTTCAGTAGGGTGCATGCTGTGTTTTCAATCTCCATAAGCCACCGAATTCCGATATAGGATCTTTAATAATGCATGTTCGATATTCTATGTGCGTATCACTTGACGGAATTAGGCACTGGCAGGCCTGCACATATGTTGACCTTGGAGATGGGAAAAATCTCCACATACAGCCCGTTAAACAGGAGATCATCGAGCAGGATCGAATTACATTTTCAGCCGACGCACCAACGGACGCCATAGGTCTAGGGTTCGATCTTTAGTTGCCTTTGGTACCTCCAACTGGTGGTAAAGGATGGAGAATTTTCCGAACTGAGTCATGTGCACAGATCAGTTATCCTTTTAGGTAATGTCAGTCTCTGGTGGCTTACGGAAACCTAAACAAACAATGTATCTGATTGTTTACGGAAATCTAAACAAACAAACAATGTATCTGATGGCCTATGGAAATCTAAACAAACAAACAAAGAATCAAAGAAACAAACAAAAATCACCATCAGCCATGCACGCCAACCGAAGACGGAGCATGCAGATCGTGCGACAGTATGGCAGCCTGCGCAGTGAGGGCAGCTGAAACAACGTGAGGATACGCATCCGAGAAATATAGAAACGCCCCCCACCCCCACCCCCCAAAAAAAACAAAACAAATAAAATAAAATAAATAAATAAAAAGAAACCCCACATCAAGTAGTAGTAGTAGTAGTAATAGGGACTGGCTTTCAATGGCCTAGGCCTTGCGGCCTATTTACGTCCCCTCTTTCTCAACTATTTCTAATACAGGTGTTAAAATGCGCATTTTCTTTTTGTTTACATAAAGCCTAATCAGGCATTTAATCATCATAATCAATGAAAAGTTCTTTGAATTTTGGAATTTCGTCCAAAAAATTCTTGAATTTGTTGGTGTCTTGTGCAGATTTTACGTTAGTTGGGAGTTTATTCCACAAAGGGGCTACTCGATGTAAAAATGAAAATTTTCTTGTGTTAGGATGACAGTGCTGAATAAATATCTTTCCTTCCGTGTTTCTTGTGATATTACATTGTGAAACAGAAAAGAGTGAGTCAACACAAATATCAACTCCATTAAATATTTTACACGTTTGAATAACGTCACCTCTTGTCCTTCTGTCTTTAAATGAGTGTAAATTCAAATACTTCAATCGTTCTGCATAAGATTTATCTTTGCATTCTTTTGTTGCACGTCTTTGTACTCTTTCTATTTGCGCTGACTGTCTTTTCAAGGATGGACACCATATTGCATTTGCATATTCCAAATGTGGTCTAACAAAAGATTTATATAGTTTTAGAAATATATCCCTGTTTAAGTAAGAAAAGCTTCTCCTGATAACTCCCAACATTTGATTTGCTTTATTAACTATTTTATCAATATTTAAATCGAAGGACAACATGCTATCGAAAGTTACTCCCAAATCCTTTTCCGCTTTTAGGATTTTCATCTGCTTTATGCTGTCATTTTGTCTCATATGATATGTGTGTTCTTGGTTGGTTTTACCAATATGTAGTACACCACATTTAGAAATATTGAAAAGTAGATTCCATACATTTGACCAATCTTGGAGTTTATAAATATCATTTTGTAAATCCGCGAATTGAGATGTGTTGTCATATAGTTTTGTATCATCTGCAAATATTTTACAGGTGCTATTTAGTGATATTGGCAAGTCATTTATAAACACTGTGAATAGTATTGGGCCCAGGATACTATCCTGAGGTATACCCTTAAAACTTTGGCTTTATCAGATCTTTCACCAGCTACTCTCACGTGCTGTACTCGATCTTTCAAAAAACCTTGTATCCAGTTTAATAGTTTGCCAGATATACCATACGCAGACAATTTGACTAGTAACCTTTCATGGGGCACAGTATCAAAGGCCTTTATAAAATCTAAATATATGACATCAACATTATGACCATCGTCTAATATTTTTGTCATATCTTCTACTACTTCAAGTAATTGTGTTACACAAGATCGCTTTTTACGAAACCCGTGCTGACGCTTTGCATACATTTCATTATCCGTAAAGTGAGTTACTATTGAATCTCTAATTATGCTTTCTAACACTTTACATATCTAAGCCAATTACTGCAATGCCATGGATGGAGGAGGAGAGCACGGTGGCCTGTGATGGGTGAGAGGGCAGGCGAATTGAATCCTAAAGTCATGGCCAATCCAGTTTTTCAGAGGAAGATTAGCAAGGCTGCGCGCGCGCGCCACGAGAGAGAGGGAGACACACACACACATACTGTAGGCCTATATATATGTGTGTGTGTGTGTGTGTTTGGAGGCTAGGCGTTGAGGAGTTGTGGCAACAGCAGCTGAAGGTTATTTCTACGTAACTTCAATCTTTGACAAAATGGTTGAGACTATTTTGACTATGGTGAGTGATTTTAGTTGTACATGCTTATTCAGATTGTGTTTGTTCAATTAATACATCGGCCTTTGCGGCTATCCGCTATGGGATTTGATTTTATGACATAGCAAACCGTGTACTAAAAACCAGGCCTACATTTCTTGGGCCGGTCAAGGATATGTCGTCATATATCCACTGGGCTCGCGGGAGAACATGAAAAGAATTGAGATCGAACTATCGGGTAAGCTAAACCATTTCAAAATTTACCAAACTTTCGGTAGTGTTAGTCTGTTAGTGCATGCAATCAGTTACGTTGCTTTTTAGGTCCGCGCTGATTTTCAATTTTTCGCAGCCGTAGCGGCGTAGGCTGCCTTCGGCGTAGGCCGGTAGGGACAGGATCATGGATGAGGATCTGAGGATGTAACTATGCCATTTTTTTTTATATTTTACATTCCTAGTCCTTTAACCAGCGCAACCCAAACCTTCATCAGTGGGGAATAAATATAAAATTGCATCCGAGTGAAAATATAGAATTGGTACCCCAAAGGGGTAGTGAACATTTTCCTCTATTACAGCTTAGAAATTAACTCCCAGGTAGCATAAAGGCTACTAATGTACTACGTTAACCCTTTCGCTGCTATCATGTTTTGCTAAGACACATGCTAAGATTTTTTTCAGAAACAGACAAAAATCACGCTTAGTATTTTCAATTGCTTATAATTCAGAAGGCATTGAAGATAGATACATAAAAGTATATATCAAATGAAAGGAAATTGAATGAAGATTATGTTTATGACAATTTCAAAATGAAATAATGTACCACTACCAGAGTGTCACATGTACTCTTTGAAATGCAATAAAAAAAATGTTAAACTTAAAGTTAAAGTCAATGATGATGTAATCAAGTGATGCAGGAGCTCACAAGCAGTTTATAGCACACTTTGATTTGAAGATATAGACTGTACAAAGGTCAGAAAGCAGTGTCCAGCCACAATATAAGCACAGCCTAGCCACACATAAAATGAAAGGGTTTTATCTCCCAGTGTATATCCCCAGTAAAAACGCTTCTGAGTGTGGTAGTTCTGGAAGCAGTCTTCTAAACACAGTCCTCTCCTTCCCCCTCTTGCTCCCCTTCCCCTTCTAGAAGGCCAGCAACAGCAGGTCCAGGCCGAACATCATCACCATGCTGCATTATCATACCTGTAGCACAGTGAAAGCAAGGATTCAAATTTCCACATATTTTATGAAATAAAAAAAAGTCACACACACACACACACACACACACACACTGACATAGGTAGCATGCTACTCCCCCATGCCACGTCCCCTTTCATTTTCCTCAAGCAAACACTGCAAAGAAACCCAGTGAGTACTGCTTCTACCAAAGTGACTTCATTACAACATTGTTTCTGTCAGTATTATCACTGAATGCTTTCAATTTCCTATAAAAAGTCACACCAACAGTCTCTCTCTCTCTGTCTGTCTCTCTTTCTCTCTCTCTCACACACACACACACACACACCTCTCTGCTCCCACCCTACTCCTTACATAAACACACACAGGCCATGGAGATAGTAGTCTACTCCTCACACAAACACACAAAGGCCAGGGAGATAGCACAGGGCAGAGGCCGACCAGAAAAACAAATCATCAACAAGACACACACAGCGTGGCTGACAACGAGCGAGTGACGAGTGACATGCCCACAGGTCGAACACACTGCCCACTCGGTCACTGGCTCGCTCGCTGACCAGGCCCAAACAAAGGGCTCAGCCATACAATACACACACTTAGCTGTTCTATTTATAAATATACTGAGAAGAAAGCAATACAATCATGTTATAAAATGAAATAAGCTCTCAAATACACCTACCTGCATCTGGAACAATCGGATCTCCATAGGCCTACTCTGATTCAGACGATCGGTCACCAAAAGCTTTTTCCACATCAAAATCTGGGTTATTGGCATCAACTTCACGAAGTTCGAAGCCAACTGGCTTGAAGTCTTCTTCTCCACTGTCTTGATCTCGAAAAATCGCTTCAATAACTTCTGCAACTGTGTAGGTTCGTTGTGGGGCAGCCATAGCGCTTCAAAAACTGAAAGCTCAACTTTGTAGCACCTTGCCAATCGATCGTGATAAATTATGCAAATGATCTAAATAACTTGAACAAACGGCACTCAAAGAGCGAAGATTGTCAAGGGACCTAATCAAATCATAAATAGAAGGATTCTGTGATATGCTAGACGAAAAGAGAAAGAGTGTTTGATACGGGACGATCCACGATCGTCAACAGAGCATTGCAGACGACGGTTTCTATGACGAGCGTCACTCGTCAACAGTGCAGTGAAGAGGTTAACAATGGAGAAGCTGTGGTAGCAGCGATGGCACCACAATAATTTTCATTTTTAAGAAAAGTGCACTTTAAGTGCGAAAAACAAACAAATATGGCCGCTGAAAAGTTGCAGCTGAACATGTGCTTCGAATGTTGTAACTTCATTATGTTGCAGTCAAACACACACACTGTTTCATAGTATCAATTTATTGCGTGGTGATTGTTTTAAATCATCAATAAAACGTCAATTAAACTGTGACGACAACGCGATTAATTTTGAAAAGCGTGTTGCATAATTATAGACTCCTGAAAATGACCATTCGTATTCACAAGCAGAGTCACGCTATGCCAATGGTGTGTGCAGTGCCTGTTCGCTACACACAGTGCCATTCATCTCAAGCACAAGTTCAGCTTTTCATCTTGAAATAGATATGAATTACCTTACAATACAACCGATACCATTTAACAGAAATAAAGCAAACTATTAAATTTCTGGAATTTTTTTGGGAATGGCGTCACACTTATGACTTCGAAGTCCGATTGTAGCAGACGAACGCTGCCTGGCCAGTCGAGCGACCATCTAAAACGACTAATCATATGTACACATCGAGTGATGACATTTGTGCACAAGTGTGTACTGCTAAAAATAGCAGAAGCACAAAAATCTGTGTGGTGTCACACATCGTGTCCTTGTAAGAACGGAACGAGAATTCCCCGCGCGAAATCAGGTCAACCCTTCAACTTGCTTCAAGACTTTTCCAGCCCTTCACTGTGTTCGCGATGAGTGCACGATGCCTTTTTTTAATCTCTTTTTGATGTGTATATATGAGTTTAAATGTGTGGTAAAGCGTAATTTTACTTATTTTTAGTGAAATGGGTCGATAAATCCCAACACTGGCTTATTTGTCTCATCGGATTGTGTGTGGCACAGTGTGTCACACTTGATCGTTGATGAACGTAACGGCATCGTCTCTGTTTTAAGAATTTTAGCATGATGAAATATGCCCAGTGTTGTTAGATGACATGTATCGACACAAAAGATAAAAGGTCTTAAAAATCTAAGTGGAAAAGCCAGTTTTAGACTTGATCATTGCCTGAAGATATGTCATGTACCTCACGGTGTCACATGTAATGTCAGCGGTGTCACATGTGAAAACATGACACAAAACATGATTATCATGATGATACTTTTGATTTTTGCCTAGAAATTAATTTAATATATCTCGTTCTTATGCACACAATAGCTGTTGATCATGCAAAATAATGATAATGCAGACTCTTACAAAATAGTGCAAACTGAGATCAATCTTAAATGTTTTCACAGTGGCGTCGCGTACCTCACGGTGTCACACTTTTCAAGTGCTTATATCTGTACAATATGAAATGTTACATTTGTGTTTTCTATCTTGTTTCGTTCCTTTGTTGTCCAACAACCACAAGATTCAGCAATTATTTTGTATTTTTGTATATTTCAGAACTTTGAGCCATGTGGTGTCACACTGTGATGCACGCAACGCCAAGATATATTTTTGATTTATTATGCAAATTACTAAAAAAACCAAATGAGACCCAGCTTTTTAATTTATGTTCCCTTAAACTACATTGCTTTAGCTTTCAAAATATGGCAAAAGTAAAACTATACCTCTATCTTTATTTTTGACTGTTCTGCAACCTTTGGGGTACCAATTCTATATTTTCACTCATCCACATATGACATCGTCAGTGATTCAGTTTGCCCTCTCAAACTCATTCAGTCATTGTCTCTCTTAAATGTAGTCTATAAATATGATTAGGGCCTATCGACTTCTTTTTTAATGCTCGTATTTTGTCAATTTGTGTAGAGTAGCCAGGACTAGCAGTACGACTCTTTTGATGTTTTGGAAAGAGCTTATATCGTTTTTTATTCTCATTGCAGCTGTTTGTTCCCAATACATATTTCTAATCATTTGCAGATCTTTTCCATCAATATTGAGTCTTTATAATAATAATAATTACAATATTTGTGTAGCGCAAAATCTTGATAAAAATCAAATCTAAGCGCTGGTAGTTGGTTGATCAATTCTTCATGTCTTACCCGAGATATGTCTTTAAAAATAAGTAAATGGCAGTTGTGGAGAGACTTTTGCTCCAAACTGACGTCCCGAATTCCAAAAAAGAAAGTGCAGAAAATTATCAAAAAAAATTAAGGGGAAAAACACCTGTCCCTCTGTCAATATAGTGAAACTGTCAGATTGTCTGATTACTGACAAAAAAGCTGTTTCTAACCTGTTAGCACCCACCATTGAAAACAGCTCTTTCCCAGCCAATAAATTGGCGCTTTTTCGTAAACACAAATGCCTGGAAGGAAAGAGCCTGTAACTTCATCTCTGATAACACGGAAGAGTACAATCTTCCACTGACGTTAGGCGAATGAAAGGGTGCTCTTCTGACTTGCTCTGACTCTTCTCCTGGCCTAGTTGAAATTCATTGCAAACTTTTGAGGCATCTCCCGGAAAATGGTTTAGAAACTCTTGCAAGTGTACAATTACATATGAACGTCATGATTCTTTCCTCCCTCGTTGCGGAAAGTCCTGATCAGCCCTGTACCTAAACCTGGAAAAGTATGTATCCAGTCCTTCCAATTGTCGGCCAATAGCCCTAACCAGTTATCTTTGCAAAGTGATGGACAAAATGGTCAACAGCAGACTGATGTGGAAACTGGAGGATAATGTGGTTTTCGCAAGCACCATTCCTTAGTAAACCAATTAATCTGCGTTGAAACGACCATCCGTAATGCATTTCTGAGCAAACAGCATGTAGTGGCTAGCTTCTTTGATATGGAAAAAGCATATGATACCACCTGAAAATCAGAAATGCTTATGGATCTACATGAACTAGGTTTTCAGGCTCACCTACCCCTGTTTATCCAAAAATTTTTGGCCGAGCAACAGTTCCAAGTGCAGGTTGGTACTACTGTGTCCAATGCTCATGAGCAAGAGCTGGGTGTACCACAGGGAAGCATTCTCTCTCCTGTGCTGTTCAGTATCAAGATCAACAATATAGTCAGGTTTGTACAGCAGGGCTGAGACTGTTCCCTGTTTGTGGACAATTTTGCAGTTCACACAAGTGGAAGCTTCTATGCAGGTGCTCAGCGGCAGCTGTAGCTGTGCTTAGATGGAATCCAGTAGTGGGCAGAGACAAATGGCTTTACTTTTTCTGCATCCAAAAACACAGTGTATCCACTTTCATAACCTGCGACAGTTCTTTGCCGATCCAGAAATCCGTGTGGGAAAGTCCATCATTCTGGGATTGACCTTTGGTGAAAAGTTGAATTTTCTCAGTCATATCTAACATCATGAGAAACCTAGAAGAATGCCCTGGATTAAAGGTTGGAGGAAAAATTGATAAATTTCGTTACACCGATGACACCGTGCTAATTACAGAAAATGGAAGGGAACTACAAAACCTTGTGAATATAATAGAAATAGAAAGCAAAAATGAAAGGTTGGAGCTAAATAGCAAGAAGACTGAAGTCATGGTAATTGGTTAAAAAAACAACATGAAATCCCCTTATGCAAAATAACAGCAAACGGCACAACCTTGAGACAGGTTGATAAGTTTAAATATCTGGGAACAATATTTCACCAGACGGCAGATACACATCGGAAATTTATACTAATTATAGCCAGCAAAATCGGCCAAGCCAAAACAGCATTCAAGAAGATGAAAAGCATTCTTACCAAAAAATGCCTATCAGTTAACACCAGGAAGAGTGTTCTTGAATGTTATAATATAGAACTGATAATGTTATACGGTTGTGAGGCATGGACAGTCAACATGCAAAGCCAGAACAAGATTGAGGCAGCCGAGATGTGGTTTCTAAGAAGAATGTTGAGAGTTCCATGGACAGCAAAGAAAACAAACGAGACAGTCTTGATGGAGGCAGACACAAGAAGATCATTTGTAAGGAAGATTCGGAAAAGACAGGCAACATTTATAGGCCATTTTATGAGGAAAGGGGAATTGGAGCACCTGGTCACAACAGGAAAGCTGGAGGGAAAGAGAGCACCAGGTAGACCCAGGGAAAGATATTGGAAGGACTAGCAGAGTGTCTGAGGACAGAGATGGTGGAAGTTGTGCTTGCGGCAACAAGGGATAGCTACATATGGAGGGCCATGATCGCCAACGCCATGCGGTAAGGCACATGATGATGATGATAAGAGATCAGTAGATTTGACCTGGTATGATTGTACGGCTGGTTTTCTTTAATTGCATTGTAGACTTGCAGGATTAATGGTGAGCATAGTTTTTAACTGTTGTCTTTTATTTTAACCAGGTTGTCGTTTTTGATGTGGTGTTAGCCCTGATATGGCTTTAGTAGTCGGCTGGGCTATAGGCAATATGAATTTTATTTTGCTTTCTGTCATTTCTTCCTATCATTTTCTGCCTTGCTGGTCCATTCACCTGTATGTGTTCAATAGAGTCTTACATACTTTCTCTTAAGATTGATAATTGGGTACATGTATCAAGTGCATTTGTGGCTCTCGGGAAGTGAGATATGCAGAAGCAATTTTACATAACTTAGACCTGTTTTTATATATGTTTTAGTGTGGTTAAATTTGTATTCAGGTATGTTTTTTCAATCCACTGTGCAATAAATTGGATGAAGTGTTCAAGATCAGGGATATTTTCTTAGATTGTGTGTGCGAATGCATGATTGATAGTGTACTTAATTTTCTTTTCAAATCATTTTTTTTAACCTGTTGGAAGTATTGTGTATGTTTTGAAACGGTTATAATAAATAGCCCTGATATGACTACACAGTCGGCTGGGCTTTAAACAGAAATAACTAAAACAATAACATTAATTAGTCTATGTAACATGTAATGAATTTCTGTTCAGGTCTAGAAAGCTGCATTTTGTTTTAGGACTCTCTTGAAATTTGCAGTAGACGATATTGATAATTATTATGATGCATTACATTGTAATTAATGAATCAGGAATGAATTGCATGGTTAATTTTTAAATTGCATGGTTAATTTTTAAATTGCATGGTTAATTTTTAAATTGCATGGTTAATTTTTAAAGTCTCCTCTAGTCTAGGGGTATCATACTTTTACATCTGTCAGGGAATCGTACAATTTTGATAATGGAATTCTTTCTTGAAGGATGCTGCTCAAGTCTCCTGATTATCATTAAATTAATTTATTCAAGGTCCTTGTTGATCTTTTCATTAATTAGATTGATTATTAGGCCCTTGTAATGGCAAAGGATTAAAAATTCAGATAAATGGTTTACAACTTTTCTCCCTTTTAGTTTTGACTTTTTTTTTTTAAGATAAATATATTGCTGGTAATCATGACAGTGTGTCCTTATTGTAGTTAGATCTAATTCCCACAAGATACTTTCGCTTGGGTGCATATTCTTTTACTTCTAAAATATTAACAACTTAACCTCTTCCCTGCTTATGCCGTGTCTACTACAGGGCTGTTTTGACATGCCTGTAACCGTGTCTGCCACATGGGATTTTTTTTTTTCATCGAAATTTGGGGGGGGGGGGGGGGGATGGTGGATGGTAGATAACACTAGAAACTTGGCCAACCTCATGTGGAAATGTCAAAGTGCATTTTTTCCATTCGACTGTTCAGACAATTGAATATTAATTAGTCTAATTAGCATAGGAAAGTATCGAACCCAATAATGCAATTCAAGATGGTGGAACAACTGCCTATTCTGTCTCTTCCTCCACTGTGCTACACCCAGGAACTTATTGACTGTTGCACTTGCATAGAGAAACATTCACAGAGAATAATGATAGTAAGAAAACGTTTTCATTTGATGTTTATTATATACAACTTAAATTTGCTCTCTTTCGTGTGGTTTTATGTGCTACTGTGTGTGTATGTATGTTCTGAAAGCTTTTTTTTTTTTAGAAAAAGGTTTATTATATCAGCTCTAATCATACTATTTTTCAACCAAATCAAATGATTATGACATCAAACCATGGCCAAGGGTTGGCCTATAAGAAAAAAACATGCCAAAAACTGAAAAGATTTTTTATGAAATGAATGAGCAGTGAACAATTTAGTGAACATACCGAAAAAAGTGAGATTTTGTCCCGGCAGATCATCATCATCATCAAGTGCCTTGCCACATGCCGTTGGTGATCATGGCTTTCCATGTGCATCTGTCCCTTGTTGCCGCAAGCACATCTTCCACTCTCTCTGTCTTCAGCCACCCTGCAAGTCCGTTCAATATGTTTGTACTGGGTCTACCTGGTGCTCTTTCCCTCCAGCTTTCCTGTTGTGACCAGATGCTCCAATTCCTCTTTCCTCATAAAGCTTAAGGCCACAAATACTGTGGCAGGGAACAGATTAATGCTTTTTCATGTATATCCATTTTTCATACATTGTATACATAATATGTGTATAATATATTATGTATGTCAAAAGTGGCAATGTGCAAGACAAGTGTCAGAGATGAAAAAAGCCTCTGGGTCCACAGCTGGCAAGATTGCTCCGCTGAAGTCCCAAAGATGGCAGTCATTGAAAGACAGTGCCAGGCAAGTGGAGAAGTGGAAGGAATGCTACCAGAACCTGTGATCCACTGTGAATGTGATCTCACTTAGCCCATACCAGCATCCCCACCTTGGCTGTCATAAATGAGCTGAATCTGTCCTCAATAGAGGAAGAATTGGCAGGATGTTGACCTGGGTTTGGTAGTCAAGATGCCAGACAAACATGGCATCCCAGCTGAAGTGATTAGTGTGAGAAACTAGCGTGTTTACTAGCTATCTTTTGCCTGTACTGGGAAGAGGGATCAGCTTCCCAAGACAAGCAGGGTTCAAGATTGTCATACTTTAGAAGAAAAAGGGAGGCCACAGCAACTGTAAGAATTAGAGATATATCACAGCTTAACAGTATGATAACATCATCGGCAAGGCCTTTGCCTGAGTAGTTCTGAAGATGATGCAATCACTAGCAGTTCATGTCTGCTAGGAGCTTAATGGGGGTTCAGAGCAGAGATCTCCATTATCAACTCGATCTCCTCAGACAGCTACAGGAGAAGAGCTGGGAACAGAGGTAGCCTTTATAGATTGCCTTTAATCCACTCAGGACGGGAGAGTTTTTACCCTTGCTTTTCCCCACAGACGGACCATTTTGAAGGGTTAGGAAAAAAATCACAAAAAATACAAAACACTAAGGAACAAAATTAAACTTTCAGTTCTGAATATTTACATGCTGGGTCTTGCCAAAATATTGAAGTTCTTCCTTGAATATTTCTTCTTCATGTGCCATGTTGAAAATACCCCCAATTTTGTGGTCAGGATCACCGTACAGTCACAATGAACACACGGTCAAAGGTGAGGTCTTTGTATGCACAAAATAACATGAATAAAGTAGACTTTGCTCAGGGTAAAAAGAATAAATTATTAGTGACATTATATGAATAAATGTTACAAATTGTTACACAGGGGAATTTGGGGGGAAAAAAGGAGCACACCGGATGCTTCGGTCCTTATGCACTATTTTCCTAATAATCAGTGTAGTTCTGCACTGAGTGATACAGTTGGAAGTAGGTGATGGTCTTGTTGGGCTGGAATAGTTTGTCACAGAAGGCAACCTCACACTTTTTACACCAGTTGGGGTTTGCTGCAGTTGAACCTCCGGGTGTCTCCTGCTGCCAGCACTACACACATGGCACTTCTTATAGTTCTTCCTGCCGCTGGGGATGGGTGGCAGAGGGCAAGAGAAGTGCTCATTCTGTTTGCCACTCAGTTCTCTTCTGCATATATATATGTTTATGACAATAGAATTTAGAAAGTCTTCTGTCACAAACTGATTCAAGAAATCAATGGGGGCGTGGCTCTCAGTTGGGGCATGCAGGCCTCAAGAGCCAGAGAACGGAGGCAAAGTGGGGATAAAACTAAAATCGTCGTGCCAGTCATGCATTAGAAAGTGAATGAAACCTCCATCAGACATGCGACTCACTGCGCTTGGCCAGCTGACCGCTCACCTCGTGACGTGTACGCCCACCTCGCTCTCCCACTTCACCGTTGTCAAAACTGGGTCACTGTCAGTACCTCCTTGCTGGCAGCTTTCATACTGGAAACACTTTCACCATCATCTTCATCATGCTTATCGATGTCGGATCCTTCAGTCTGAAGCACTTCAATCACTTCAGCAGCAGTAAAACGCCGCTGTCGCGATCTGCTTTGCTCCAAACCTCGTACTCGCCTGCGAAACGAATGCAGATTAGCCAGTTCTGTGGGGTGCTGAAGTCAATCATTTCCCAACGAGTGTATTGCTATGGAATCTCACGAAGTCACTTTCCACTTGACCCTTGACACGTCTGCAATGCCCAGTATAGCTTTGGTTGGCATGCCACATTACGAGGGAAGCGTCGAAAAAATTTTAATTATCGAAACCGCTATAGCGTTCCGTCATACAGAACCGTGCCTTACATCAGGAACACTATAGCGTTCCATCGTTCGGAGTGAGTTAACCTTCTGAGGCTGCTGCATTTAATTAATAATAATAATAATAATTAATAATTACAATATTTATATAGCGCGAAATCTTGATAAAATCAAATCTAAGCATTGAAACAGACACACACACACGCACGCACACACACACACGCACTCACGCAGACACACGCACACGGCTATAAATGGGGAGAAAGAATAAAAGCAATGGAAAATTATAGAGAGCATATTATATACAATTATTTATTGCAATGTGATTCCCCTCCGAATGGAGACAGGCTGCAGAGGGGATTGAGTGAGGTCAGGATTTTATGCAGAGGAGAAAAGGTGAGTTTTGAGAGCGGACTTGAAGGAGACAAAAGTAGGTTGCTGACGGACTGAGAGAGGAAGTTTGTTCCAGGAGAGCAGACCAGAAACAGAGAAGGTTCGTGGACCATAGGTATTGAGCTTAGTGCATGGAAAGCGAAAAGTCAGAGGATCGGAGGCAGAGCAGAGGGTACGTGAGGGAACATAGATCTCA
Source organism: Monoplex corrugatus (assembly GCA_030674185.1). NCBI lineage: Eukaryota > Metazoa > Mollusca > Gastropoda > Littorinimorpha > Ranellidae > Monoplex > Monoplex corrugatus. The sequence goes on along the minus strand of CM060313.1, from coordinate 93,574,149 downwards.
AGTAGGCTTGACAGGTAATCGGGGGCTGCGTTATTGAGGCTTTTGTAGCACATGGTGTCTAGTTTGTACTGTATGCGCTTTGATACAGGGAGCCAGTGAAGTTGTGCCAGGAGAGGAGATATGTGGTCAGCTTTTTTCTTTTTGAGTACAAGGCGTGCAGCATTGTTTTGAATGCGCTGTAGGATGTGAGTGGTGGAGGCAGGAAGACCGGACAGAGTGAATTGCAATAGTCAATGCGAGACATTATGAAGGAGAGAACGAGTTTTGCAGTTGTTTCCACAGAGAGATACTTCCTGATCAGGCTTATACGATGGAGGTGATAGTAGCAAGATCTGGCAGTTTGAGAAACAAAGTTGTTCATGGAGAGGGTAGAGTCAATGCAGACACCAAGATTTTTAGCTGAATCAGAAATTGGGACTGATGTGTTACATAATGGGAGAGAAAGAGGAGGCAGCTGAGAAAGTTTCTGATGGGTGCCAATGAGGATAGCTTCTGTCTTGTCATCATTTAGCTGAAGTTTGTTGTATGTCATCCAATTTTTAATGTCCGAGTAACACTCAGTGGTGCGAATCAGGAGGCGCTGTATATTGTCAGGTGAGTCACTGTCTTGAAGTTGGGTGTCTTCAGCATAGAAGTGGTGTTTTATAGAGTGGGAGTTGATGATGGTGGACAGGGGGGAGGTGTAAAGAGTGAAAAGAACAGGGCCAAGGACAGATCCTTGTGGAACATCACAGGTCAGGTATGCAGGTTGAGAGTAAGTGCCATTAATGAGAACAGTTTGTTTTCTGTTTGATAGATATGAAGTGAACCAGGAGAGAGCAATGTCAGAGATGCCAAAAGTATGATGAAGTCTAGAAAGGAGAATACCATGATCAATGGTATCAAAGGCTGCAGACAGATCAAGGAGTGTGAGGAGAGAGACTTTGCCAGTATCAGTTGCAAGGAGGAGATTGTTGAGAATGTGTAGCAAGGCAGTTTCAGTGCTATGGCACTGGTGGTAGGCTGACTGGAAAGGATTGAGGAGATTGTTGGCAGACAGGTGAGAGTTCAGTTGGTTGAGGACAACTTTTTCAAGCAGTTTTGACAAGAAAGAGAGATTAGAGATAGGCCGGTAATTTTTCAGTTCATTTGGGTCTAAATTGTATTTCTTGAGGAGAGGGTGAACAATAGCAGACTTGAAAGAATCTGGGACAGTTCCAGTTTGAAGAGAAGTGTTGATGATGTCAGTGATGAATGGGAGGAGCGTAGGGAGACAGTCAGAATAGAGAGAACCTGGAAGAGGATCCAGTTCGCAGGTTTTGAACAACATGGATCTGATTGTGTTGAGAATTTCTTCTTGTGAGACTGGGGTAAAAGTAGTAAGAGGTGTGCCAAAGAAGGAAGGGTCAGGTGGGCATGGTTGACAGGGTGTCCTGTCAAGCCTGTCACGAAGAGTTTGTATTTTGGTGGTGAAATACTTGGAGAATACAGATGGGAGTTCTTCATTTGTGTGTTTTGTTGGGAGAGGTAAATCTTTTCGTGTGCCAAGGAGATGATTCATGGTTGTAAAGAGTTCTTTTGAAGAAGAGGCATTCAGGATTTTGGTTTGGAAATAGCTTGTTTTTGCAGATGCAATGAGGGTGGATACTTTTGTTTTAGAGGCTTGGAAAAGTTGCCTATGTACAGTGAGTTTGGATTTGCGCCAGTGACGCTCTGCTCTGCGGCGGGCACGTTTTGCACAGGCAATCTCATGAGTGAGCCAGGGGGTAGGGGGACGGTCAGGTAAAAAACGGGTTGTGGCTGGAGCGTGAGTGTCCAGAAGATGGTGGAGAGTAGTATAGAATTCATCGGCAAGGTTATATGACTTTTCAGAAAGGAGACAGAAGGCATCAGATGAAAATGTGGAGAGATCGATAGATTTGAGATTGCGTCGAGTCACTGTGCGCATGGTACGGGAAGGAGGAGGAATGTCAAGAGAACAGAGAATTGCAGAGTGGTCAGATGGAAGGGCTGAAGTTAGACGGGTAGAAAGAACTAAGCAGTTGTCAGTAGCTGAATTGTGGTGATCACGAGAAATGATCCAGTCAAGAATGTGACCTTTTTGATGGGTTGGTTCAGAAATGTGTTGAGTCATATTGTGATTGGACAGAGAGTTGATGATATGTCTTGTGTCATAACGGTGAGTGTTGTCACAGTGGACATTGATGTCACCTAGAATGATGAGATTTCCAGGTAAGAGGCAGTAGTAATCAAGAAGTTGATCAAAGTCAGAGAGAAACATGGATGTGGTGAGCTTGTTGGCAGAGCTAGGTGGAGGTCGATAGACACAGGAGAAGGTGATGGGGTGAGGGGTGAGGGCATTTCATCATCTCTTTCCATGACAACATGCAGGGGACCATGCAGTCTGATGATTCAGAGCCATTCACCATTTAAAGTGCAGTAAAGCAGGGCTGCATCCTCCTTGACACACTTTGTGATCTTCTCTTGTTGTGTCGCACACTTTCAGAGCATTTGTTGAAGGAGTGTACCTCCACGGAAGATCAGGTGGCAAGCTCTTGAACCTTGCACACTTCAGACCAAAGACCAAAGTATGTCAGTTCCTGAGTGGGAAATATTCTTTGCTGATGATGTTGCCTTGGCATCTCACACACAGCCTGGTCTCCAGAGGTTAGTCAGCTCCCTAGCGCATGCTTGGTAAGAGTTGGCCTCATTATCAGTCAAGAAGACTAGATCATGGGGCTTTACCTCATCAAAGATCCTAGCATCAGCAATCATACCTGCATATATGTCAAATACTTACCTGCCCAGGATCAACAATCTCCAGCTACCTGTCCCTCAACCCAGAGCTCAACAGGCAGATAGGGAATGCTGCCACTGCTATGGCCAAGCTTTTCAAGAGTGTGGGTAAATTAACTTACCAAGCCTCCACCATTGGAATGTACAGAGCCTGCATGTACTTGGTACACTTTTCTCAGGCAGTAAGAGATTGACAAGAGCACTGTCTCAATAGCATCCACCTGTATTGTTTACGCTGGATCCTGTGCATTTCTTGGAAGGATCCATGTGCCGAACAAAGACACCCTGGACCAGAACAGCATGCCAAGTGTGCATGTTCTTCTCACATGACTATGACTTCGCTGATTTGGCTATGTCTGCCACGTGCAGAATGGCCATACCTCAAAAGATTATATATATCCTTACAGTAGATACCAACAGCAGTGCTCATTCAGTAGAGGAAAGTTGGCAAACGCAGCAAAATTTGCCAATTTTCCACACGGTCTATTTTCTAAACTACTTACACAATGAATAAAAAAAAAGTCACATATTGATAAAGAATGATCGTTCTGCTTTTAAATGGTGTGGTTCTTTTATTTGTGGTTGCGACTGAAAAGGAGAGAAATAAGTTGAAAGTTGCCAACTGGAAGCTGTGTCACGCTGCCGTGGCAAAGTCTGCATGGCACTGCCTGCGATATCGAATTTCGTATCGCTTGGCAAATCGCTGGGGCATGAGGTTTAACCCACAAAAATGCTACGTCCTCCCAATCAAGGCCACATCCTCCTTCTACACACTCTGTGGAGAGGTACTGAAGCATGTGGACCACAACCCATACCTTGGCGTCCTCATCTCCTCGGACCTGAAATGGTCAACTCACATCACCATCTGCAAAAGAGCTGGGTCGGTGCTTGGATTCCTGAGGCATAACCTGGGGAACTGCCACCAGGAGTGTTGCCGACTGGCCTACATTGCTCTTGTCCGATCAGTGCTGGAGTAAAACGCAGTAATTTGGGATCCTTACCTGAAGAAGGACATTGATCGGCTGGAGCGAGTGCAACGACAAGCAGCACGCTTCATCAAAAGAGACTATAGGTCTAGAGAAGAGGGCTGTGTCGACAAGATGCTCTATGAACTGACCTTCCTCCCCTACAAGAACACAGGAAACAACAACGCCTCATCACGCTCTACAAAATCAGCCATGGGCTCATCAAGGCAATGCCACCAGAGAAATTCCTGACCCCTGCAAACAAAACTGGAAGGAAAATCCGCCCCACAGCGAGACTGCAAACACCGTTGCTCGCCATGCTGTCAACAACACCAAGGGCTACAAGATTCCAGATGGCACTTCAGAGCAGACAGAAGCTCTAGAAGAAAAAACAGGCCAGTACTGTCGCCGCATTCTCAGCAGCGGTGGGCAGTTCTGCAGCCCTCCACTAAATCCACGCTGCACATTAGTTAGTTAGGTTAGGTAGGTGGGGAAAGGGTGGGGGTGGGGTCCTTTTGTTTTTTGTTGTGTGTTTTTGTGGGCTTCTCACTACCTCCTATAGTGTCAGGGCCGGTAATGTACAGGCTTGCCTGTATGTGCAAAGCGAAAAGTAGTAGCGATCCGGCAGCTCCACACCTAGCCGTTTGCGCTCCCCCTGTTTTCCGTTGCAATATATAATCAAGTTGGTTCAACAACGTGTACAGCCAGATCCAGCCAGATCGCTTGTTGTGTGATGGCCACTGCATACATTAACCCAGTTTTGAGTTCATCTGAAAGAGCAGAAGCTAACCTTTCGTTTCAACTAAGTTACAATGTGAAATATCCAGTATAAATCAGTCAAATTTCGTGTCGAAAATAACCCAAATTTTCTCGGTAAAATTTATCGTAGAAAATCTAAAATTGACATATGTATTACATTTCTATGCAAATGACCTCGATCAGTGACGTGGCCATGATGCACGACCGTTTAAAGTAAGGACCCTGATTGGTTGATTCGAGAAAAACCCTCATACTTTGAACCAAAATGGTGTCGGAGTTGCTGTCTGCTGTGCCGCGAACAAATCTGCTGCCGTCTGCCATTTTGATGTACGAAGAATATATCGGTAAGTAGTTTTGGCTGTTTCGATCATTATTTGATTAATCTGTGCTTCAGTTCTTTAATTTGATGACAGAAAGGATTATAACTTCGAAGTTTGAATCGGTGACATGATCGAACATAGCAAGGTCTTCCAATGTAAGAGAGCCTTCATGTTCCGATGCATTGTTACATTGTATCATTTTCTAATTGTACTTGTCGATTTTATAAGACTTGATTGCACAAAAATATGCATAGTTTTGTTTGAGTATTTATCGTTATGGTACATTTTCATTGATTACAGGCAACATCTTACGTTTTACTCATGATCATAAAACAGGAAGTAGCTTTGCAGAACCATCGACTGATCACGAACCAACTTTCAGTTTTTCAGTTGGGTAGTTTAGTCATTGATTTATTCAGGTTTTATGATAAAAGCACTTATGATTTACATTTTACAGGTTTTAAATATGTCTCACTCTCAGTGACACATTTCAAGCTCCAGAATTTATTAGCCTAAATGTGTTTGTGCAGATCATGTAATATCAGCATGATTTAGTCAGAAGAACTGTTGAATGTTTTCATTGTGCAGTACTTAGCAAAAGCATTTTATTCTTTGACCAGTTTCGAAAAATTTTCGGTAATGGTATCAGATTTCCCCTCCCAGCTCTTTGTGTGTGTGTGTGTGTGTGTGTGTGTGTGTGTGTGTGTGTGTGTGTGTGTGTGTGTGTGTGTGTGTGTGTGTGTGTGTGTGTGTGTGTGTGTGTGTGAAACACAGACATGTATTTATTTATAAGATCTACTTCAGAGTTACAAAGAACAGTGTTAATTAAATCAATCTGTTAATTAATAATCATGTTCATACAAGAGAGAGGAGAGATGAACAGCTTAAATCTTTATTGTTGCTGAATGATAATAAAGTGTGTATGTGTAGCCTAACTGCATTAATAATGAAAATGTGTGTGTGTGTGTGTGTGTGTGTGTGACTGAATGATTATAAATTACAGGCCTATATTGTATCATGTACGTGTGGATGGACAATATTTGTCTGCCTCCACTCCTGTACCCCACTCTAAGCCCCCATATCCACACAGAATTTCTTAATATTTTGAGTGCATAATGTCACATTATTGTGATTGAAAAAAAAAATTGGGGGTGCTTGCATCAAGTACCTGTGTTTTATGTTAAGTCTTGTAGCAAGCACCTGTGTGTCATGTTAAGTATGTATAAAATATATAATGCAAATTTATGCCTCTGCTCCCCCTCTCTCACCACACACACACACACGCACACGCACAACCTTCTTTTTAATTAACAGTAGAGTAAAAAAGAAAAGTAACATACACTTAAAATCTAAATCTTTCGTATTTTCAGTTGATAATGACTACAACACCATGAGGTCAGTACTGATGGCTGAGGGGAGAGGCAGGCGGAAGACCTTGACCAAATGTCCTACAACCAACAAACTTCTTCTCCAGCTTTATTAAGCCTTGAGGGAAGATTGCGACAAGACATGGGAAGAGATGGCAGCCTTTACCCCGACTGTTATTATTGACATGACCTCTTTTGAGAAGAATATCAAGTCCGAAGGCGAAGTACATGCAGTTGTGAGGAAAGCTTCGAGTATCACTGAATAGGAATGTTTACCATTTCTTGCTGTCAAGCTTGCAGATGCACTTGAAAAGAAAAATGTGGGTAGCTTCCTCCTTGAGTGTATGCCACCTACAAGGCCAAGTTCTGCTGATGTGCAAGTCACCCCCCCACCCCCCAAAAAGTGTTTTGGTAAAAAAACAGTTTGTTTATTATTAACAACATTTTTTATGTGGATTTCTATGACAGTAAAACTAGTAGAACAGTAATACACAGCATTTTTTTTTTATTTTGAAGTACAGTAGTGGAAACAAATATATATCTTGTGGTGTAAAATAAGGTAAATGAAAAAAAAAATTTAATGATTGTGTGCACGCTGTCATTTGCTATGATTTTTTTTTTATCATGGACAGTGATGAAAAAAAAACTGATGTAAGCCAGTACACATGTTGGAACATATTACATATTTGTATACGTACTGCTCTGAACATAGAGAATAAGTACACAAAATTTCATGAAAATCCCTCAAGTAGTTTCTGAGATATTAGTGTTTAAATGACATTACCCCATAACCAACCTGTTTTTGCGCCATGAAAATTAGCAATTTTAGCAAGTTTGGTGCTTTATTTCTCAGGAACCAATGAATTGAACAACTCAGAAAAAATTGACACAATGAAAGATGAAATATACTCTTCAGAAAACAAGTGTGAAGCATATCTCTTGGTTTATGTTAGTACAGGGGCATGTTGAAAATGGACATTCTAGCAATTCCGCAATACTCAGATTTGGATTTTTGCCTTGTTTGACATGCTATTACTTATTTCTCATTCCGACAGATGATACTATTTCTGGTGATTTTAACTGTCTGTTACACATAGATCTGGAAAATGCTTTTTGACACTTATGTCCATTACAAAATGTTCTGTGATCTCCAATTGTGGAAAAAATCAGTGCTTGCATTTCTCGAGGCAAAATTAAATATGTAAAAAATCGCATCTCAGGACAAGCTGGATACTTGATTTTTGTTTTGTTTTCTTTGTCTTGATATGCTCTTTCAATGTTGTATGGTTTTAAAACTCTGTTTCTAATTTGAATTTTTGGCTGCCGGTACCTACTTACAGAGAGCTCACTGCAGGATCTTGGCCCATGGGATGTCCATTGCTGCGATATAAGGATGTTTGCGAATGTCATCTGAAGTCTGCTATTGTGGACTGCACAAATTTCTGCACTAAGTGACAGGCGGTATGTGCTGGTATTGTTGTTGCAGAGGAGAAATGAATTAGAATATGATTGTACAGAAGAGAGAGAAGGTAAGCTGCAGCAGTAACCACTCACTGACTCAGCCCCAGCCATCAGCCTTCATGCACATCAGCTGTGTCAAGGACTCTCTTAGGAAGAAGCCTGTTCAGCTGTAGCTGATGTTTCACATCCGGCTGAATCTGTAACCAGGCATCCATCACATATATATGGTCATGGCTACGAAATGGTGTGTAAAACGTGTGACACATAAGCAACAAAATGAAACATCTGTCTATGGAAAAACTATGCAAATCAAACAGCAGGGCAAAAACCATGACAAATAATCCAACTTGCAAGTCAATTGGACATTTATCACTCTTGTAAAGAGATAATATGATGTTGTTTGTACATAATGTCACACACCTTGTAAAGGAAAGAACCTGAGAAGGAATAGATATTTTGCTCAAAATAACGTGAACACATTAACAGCAGGTCCATTTGGTACATCTGAAAGCAGGACAGGAAAATCAAACACACTAAATACAAGAAAATGAAAAGAGAAGATTTTGTACATAACTTCACAACAATTCTTTAGTGTGTACATTTTAGAGCTGTACCATGGAAGATAAAACAGACCACTGCTGTTTTGAAGACAAGCAGTGGAAAGAGAGCTGACAAAATAATTATGAGAAGCACTCAGGTAATGCCTAATTGTGAATGTTTTCAACATTTAAAAGATAACAAAAGCTGAAAATTCTTACTGTTGTGCAAAATAGCTTATGAGTAACTCAAAAGACATGTTGCAAACAAATACAGGCTATGAAAATAAAAATATTACAAGAACACATACCAGAACAGCACCCAAATGGTCGTCTGTACATAACTTCACAATAGTCACAACAAAATATTGTACTGCGGCATCCTCTAAAATGCGAACCTTAGTATCAAACCATCTTTCACTTGAAATAAGAACCAAAATGCCAGTTTCTTTTTAAGTCAATTGTGGCTTGCTGAATTCAGTAAAGATCTCTTAAGTACGTAACTTCACAACATTCTTGGAGAGATTCTCCCTTTTCTTCAGGAAAACAGTGATAGTGATTGTATTGATTAATTTCTACAAAAACAGGGGTACAAGAGCTCAAGGGATTGTATCAGCATGTTTTCAATACATTTGGGACTGATAATGAGGGGGAAACTGGCTATTCTATAAAATGTTCATAACTTAACTCACTCGGTACGACGGAACGCTGTAGCGGTCGTGATGAAAGGCACGGTTCCGTACGACGGAACGTGATAGTGGTTTCAATAATTAAAAATTTGTCGATGCTCCCCTTGTGATCTTGCATGCCTACCATAGTCACACTGGTCACTGCAAACATGTCAAGGGGAAAGTTACTTCATGAGATTCCGTAGCCATACACTCGTCGGGAAACGATTGACTTTAGCACCCCACACGACTGGCTAATCTGCATTCGTGTCGAAAATGGCGTCGTAGGCGAGTATGAGTTTTCGAGCAAAGTAGATCGCGACAGCGGCGTTTTACTGCTGCTGAAGTGATTGAAGTGCTTCAGACTGAAGGATTAGACATCGAGGAGTTTGATGAAGATAATGGTGAAAGTGTATCAAGTGAATGGAAGCTGCCAGCAACAAAGTACTGACAGTGACCCAGTTTCAGACGACAGTGAAATGGGAGAGGGAGGTGAGCGGTCAGCGGGCCAACCACAGTGAGTCACGTGTCTGATGAAGATTTCTTTCACTTTCTTATGCATGACTGGCATGAAGATTTTAGTTTTTCTCCCACTTTGCCTCTGTTCTCTGGCTCTTGTGGCCTGCATGTCCCAGTTGAGTGCCACACCCCCATTGATTTCTTGAATCAGTTTGTGACAGAAGACTTTCTAAATTCCATTGTCATAACAGAATGCATAAGAGAACCGACTGGCAAGCAGAATGAGCACTTCTCCTGCCCTCTGCCACCCATCCCCAGCGGTAGGAAGAACTATAAGTAGTACCATGTGTGTAGTGCTGGCAGCAGGAGATACCCGGAGGTTCATCTGCGGCAAACCCCCAATTGGTGTAAAAAGTGTGCGGTTGCCCTCTGTGACAAACTATTCCAGCCCAACAAGACCATCACCTGCTTCCAACTGTATCACTCAGTGCAGAATTACACTGATTATTAGGAAAACAGTGCATAAGGACTGAAGCATCTGGTGTACTCCTTTTTTTTCCCAAATTCCCCTGTGTAACAATTTGTAACATTTATTCATATATAATATCACTAATAAACTTTGTTTTTTTACCCTGAGCAAAGTCTATTTATTCATGTTGTTTTGGGCATACAAAGACCTTCTCACCTTTGTGTGTTCATGGAGCTGATCAGAGTGTGTGACTGTACGGTGAACCTGACCACAAAATTTGAGGTATTTTCAACATGGCACATGAAGAAGAAATTATTCAAAGAAGAACTTCAATATTTTGGCATGAACTAACCCAGCATGTAAATATTCAGATCTGAAAGATTCATTTTGTTCTTTATGTTTTGTATTTTTTGTGATTTTTTCCCTAACCCTTCAAAGTGGGCCGTCTGTGGGGAAAAGCAAGGGGGAAAACTCTCCGTCCCGAGTGAGTTAACATACCAGTTCATAACTTCACAACAGTCACAACTTGATATTGTTCTAAACGTTCCTCTAAAAAGCAAAACATGGCATCAAACCATCTGTCATTTGAAATAATAAGAACCAAGCGTCACATATGATAATCACTTTCTTTTTAAGTGAATTGTGATTTCCTAAATTCAGTAAAGATCTCTTTAGTACATAACTTCACAACATTCTTAGAGAGAATGTACCTTTTCTTTAGAAAAACAGCAAATGTATTGATGAATTTTTTGTATAAAAGCATAAAAAGTAGCTACAGGGATTGTATCTACATGTTTTGAATACATGTGGGATTAACAAAAAGTTATTGAAGAAAAAAGCATCGTTTTCTATAAAATGTTCATAACTTCACATACAGAAAACATCTTTTGCAACACTGCAGACTTAAAAGCATAAGCCATTGTGTGTGATATAGATAAGATTTACTTGAAACTGTACCAATAGGCTATTAACAAACTATTGAGTCAATAGCAGGTATGTATTTGTAATAAAAGCATCCACTAAAATTTCTTTCTTTGTTCATAACATCACAACAGATGATTATACAGCATTTTTGTGTGAGATTATGTACATCATGCAAGTTGCTGGCAAATTTTAAGGCATAAAGTATTTCAATTCAGAATTCTCAAAAATAACAGTATTGACCTGCAGAAGGCATTTTAACAGATTTAACATTAGTATTATAAAATTTAATATCAGTATCATATGTTCATAGCTTCACAAAACCCAGACCATGTAGATGCTGATGTCATGTTATGTACATCATGAGAAGTACACAGCATTGTCCAAAATTTATGAAAAAGCCTAAAATTATTATTGAAATAGTCCAAGAGCAACAGCATGTTAACAAATCTTTTTTCAACATTATTCTTAAATCTAATTGCTTTTGTAAGCAGTGGTTTGATTTGGTATGATTTTTGTTGCTGTGAAGTTATGGACTGACCCATGAACAATAAGGCCAACACATGCAGGGACCAAGTATCACAAATCAGTGCTTTATATTAACTTCATATATGTAAAAATGATGAATGTACATTTTCTGCCTTAGTAAACAATAAGTCAAGAAGTCGCAGGTGTACATCACCGTCACAACAATCAAACTGATCGGTCCGTACAAACCCTAGGCAAAACCAACACTAAACTGAAGAACTAAGTCAGCAAGTTCAAAGAGTAAGACTAAAGGGATGTTAATTATCGATTATAACAACTATAATAGGACAGCAACCTACATATCAATATATTAACAGGATAAAACAAGTGATCCTGGCCAGATTCTGTTCTACATAACATGGGAAAATGATTCACAACAAAAATCTGATCAGCTTTTTTTCCTTCCTGCCATTCCACAGAGCAATTTTCGCTTCACATGGCCAAAGACACAAAGCCGTATCAATGAAATGACCAATCAATGCGGTCAGCGTGCAAAAGCTGAAGTGTCAGTCCGCATGAAAAAAATAGTACATAACACAGCGTTCACAACAGAAGCTGAATTTTATGGCAGACTGCGCATAATGTATACATCACATTGCTCTTTTGAATGAGACAAATGAAAATACATTCATTTTTGAGAGAATCAGTTATTTTTTCTTGTGGGTTTTACTCGAGTTAGTGCTAAATCGACAATTCTTACACTCAAGGGAAATTCATGACGAACAGTTATGTACTTAAAGCAGATTTTGCTCGGCAATTTTCTTTTTCTTGTGCCCACTATTTGCCGATGTAGAAGTATGAGGGCTTTATGCGTTCAATTTTATGTTGATCAAGTCCCAGACATTGAAGTTTCTTGTACTCGTTGTGGTGTATCGCTCAATTGATTGAGCACACTCTTTGAAGTGTCACAGATACGATCTTCGACGATAGTGTAAACAAACGACAAAATGATTGATTTTCGAAACTGTTATCAGTTGCTGTGGGGAGAAATGCACCCAGGCGCAAAAGTCATTACTTCACTTTCACGTTACATTAATTTTGTGGCTATATTTGAGGTATAGAGTATGTAAATTTAGCTCTGAAGTTCGGTAGTAGCGCACGCAGCCCATTCAACGCCATTTAGTAGCAGTGACCATATACATACGTATACATACACATATTAATACTTATACAAATGCGTTCTTGGTAGATCTGTGATGAATGAAAAGCTGGTTTTGTTTAAACGTTTTGATGGACTTTTTTCTTTTTATTTATGTTTAATATAGGAAGAATTTCAGAAGGTACTGAAAAGCACAGATGTGGTGGTTGTGGACTTCTATGCTACATGGTGTGGACCCTGCAAAATGATTGGTCCCAAAATAGAAGTGAGTGTTTCCTTATTTCTACAAATATTTTTAATTAGGTTGTGCTTACTTTCTGTTAATTCTATGTACAGGTGTACCTGGTATGGGCGTGTCTTTGTGAATAGTCTGTTCCCATTTAAACACATTGCTTTTCATATTTTGTGCTTATCTGAAATCATTTTTATTATGGTTTATATATATATATATATATATAATTGTTTGATTTAGGCTTCTTGTCCTTGAGGGGAAAGAAAGTACTGAATCTGTGAAAAAAATATCTCATTTGACAAAGCTATGTGGTTTGTGCGTGCATCATTACGTCACACATTTAGACTCAAAACTCACATTAAATAATTTCTGAAAGATTAATACTGAAGTGTTTTGCTTAGACTGAAGCCCCATCCCATGCTCCTCCTTCCTTGAGGCTGCTTTTTCATCATTTACATCCTTAAGCATATGGATTTTAAAAGATAATGTACAGCTTTCTTTGAAATTAGATCTAGAGAGTCCCTAGGGATGAAAGTCTTAGGGGTTTTTTTTGTTGCTTTTTTGTTTGTTTGTTTTGTTTTGTTTTTGAAATGTGTACCAGTACTTTGTTCCTTACAGTGAGATTGGTGATTTTTTTTTTCTTGCAAAAATGACTAAGATCAGAAATGAGAGCAGATATTCACAAATTAAGTTGTCTTTGAGAGGCAGTGATATTACTTTCTGTTGGATTACTTTCTGTTGGATGACATCTCATTGTTCTTTTTATTATAATGATCATATAGTTGACAGGGTTGCCAAGTGAAGGACTAAAGCCCATGCTGGACTCTAACAATACAATTTCTCACTTTCCTTGAATGAATATAATACATTACATAACTTGTGAACACCATTCAAAGCAGTTCCTAACATTACAAACTCACTCTCCTTGAGTGAATATAATACAAAACTTGTGAACACCATTCAAAGCAGTTCCTAACAATACAAACTCTCACTCTCCTTGAGTGAATACAATACAAAACTTGTGAACACCATTCAAAGCAGTTTCAGAAAACAGAAGGAAAAAAAATGATTATAATCACATGACGTTTGAAATCAAAATAAGAAGCCTGTGTTTGGAGAAGATGAAGACAAGGTGTGTGGAATAGAGCCTTCTGGCTGGGCAAACGCAATGAACAGGGAGTCATGTTAGCATCTTTTTGTCAGGCAAATGATCTTGTTATAGCCAACACTCTTCAAGCAGCCACATCACAGAAGTTATATGTGGATAGCCTCTAGAGTGAGGTGCAACAGACATCAAATAGACTACATAATGATTACCAAATTGTGGAAAACAACAGTGCTTAATTCATAAACAAAACCAGGTGTGGATTGTAATTCAAATCACATGCTGCCAACTGCAAAACTAAGATTTATTTAAAGGTATACAAGCAAAACGGGGCAAAACAACAAGCCAGATCTGACATAAATTCAGAGACACCAGAAGAACAAGCAAACCAAAGCAAGCGCGTATTCAACACAAGACAAGACAAGCGCAAATCTTCGGCCAACCAGCCTTTGTCAAGCGCGAATGCACGGTCACAAACAGACCACAAACACCACCAAACAATGGATAATAAAAAGAGGACTAAAAACTTCCCTGCCGCCTCGTCCAGTGGATAAAAAGGGACCAAATGGAATGCCCATGTGTTCATGAGCAGTAGTAAGAAGTGGGGAGAGGGGAGGCAACTATGATGTCAAAGGGGAAGTGAGATGAGTTCTGCAATTTGAGAAGTGGACATGCCATATCGGTATCGCCCTGTTCTGAAGAAGGTACAGGGCAAGAGGTAAGGGAGTGGATTGTGCCCAGTGCAATGAATCAGGTAGACCTGGGAATAGGAAGAAATAATGAAATGGCATTTCTGGATTCTGTTGCGTAATAGATTACTTATGGTTTGTCATTAAGACCATATGGTTTGCGTGTTCCAAGTTTATTTAAGAGATGGGATTCTCTGTCTTTCCTGTCTATGGTGCTGTTATTGTATAGAAGCCACAGACCTTTCACTCGGATGTCATTGATTGAGTGGTCTGATTGGTTGAAGTGATTTGGGATAGTTTTATCCCTTTGATGACAGATATCAGCCAAGTGTTCTTTGAAACGTGTGTCAAGGGTGCGTCCAGTTTCACCAATATACAGTTGGGAACATTTAGAGCAGCTGATCAAGTAAACAATGTTATAAGTTTGACAGTTGAAATGTTTTGTAATTCTCATATGAGATTTGGGGCCTTTGACTGTGGTGGCTGTGCATAAGAAAGGACATGTCCTACATTTAGGTTTGTTACATGGAGAGGTTCCTGGAGGTTGGCTGACTGGTTTGCTGAGACTTGAATGTACCAGCAAGTCGCGGAGATTTGTGTCTCTTGTAGACGATCAAAGGGCAGCTGGTCAAAGGTTTCACCTGTAGTGGGACTGGATTGCAGAATGTCCCAGTTGGATAAGATGATCCTCTTCACAAGGTGCATAGACGGGTGGTAAACCAGACTGATGACTGGCCGATCCTCTGTGGCAGCTTTGGGCTCAGAATGGAGGGCATTTGGCCGAGAGACAGAGTTGACTTTTTTCCGGGCTTCATTGATGACCCTGAGTGGGTAATGTCTGCGTAGGAAAAATCTAGTCATTTCATCTGCTTTGTCCTGGAAATCATCTTCATCTGAGCAGAGGCGTTGTAGTTGCAAGAGCTGCAAGTAGGGAATGCTGTTTCTGGTGTTGGAAGTGTGAGATGATTGATAGTCCAGATAGGAATGTGAGTCTGTAGGTTTGTAGTGGACTGTAGTAACTAGTTGTTCAGATTGAAGAGAAACTTCGATGGCGAGAAAGTGTATGGATGTGTTTGAAATTTCATATGTGAACTTGATGGATGGGTGAAACGTTTGGACATAATGGATGAATTGCAAGAGTTGGTCATGATCGAGGGATGTCATCATGCCAATGCAGTCATCAATGTATCTTTTGTAAACTTCAGGTTTGGGTTTCTTGTATTGTTGTAGGATTTGTTCCTCCAAATATCCCATGAACAGACGGGCATAGCTGTGGGGCCCATCTTTGTACCCATTGCGACTCCGCTAACCTGCGAAAACGTCTCATCACCAAATGAGAATGTATTCATTGTCAGGACCAGCTTCGCAAGTCGGAAGAGGGTTGAAGTTGACAATGTTTGATCAGGTCGTTTGTCTAGAAAATGCCGGAGAGCTTTTAACCCGTCAGAGTGGGGTATGCTGGTATACAGAGAGGTCAAGTCCAAAGTGAACAAGTATTGGGGCTTGAAGGTGTGGTCTTTATTTATCATTTGAATTAGATTCAACATGTGGTTAGTGTCTTTGATGAAGGTAGGCAAAGACTGGACTATAGGTTGCAAAATGTGGTCAAGAAACTGAAATATTTTCAGTTGGGCAGTTGCAAGCTGACACAATAGGACGGCCAGGATTGTTGGCTTTATGTATTTTGGGAAGTAAATAAAAAAGTGATTGGACTGGAAGTTGTTTGATGAGTAGTCTGGCAGTGGGGGGCAGCTGCTTGGAGGTTATGAGATTGTTGATAAGTTTGGATATCTTGGCATGATTGGTCATGTGTGCAGGTTTGTCTAATTTTTTGTAGAAGGCGTGATGATGGAGTTGTTTTTGGGCTTCCTTTACATACAGATTTCTGTCCCAGACAACAATTGCACCACCTTTGTCTGCTGGTTTGATGACAATGTCGTCTCTGTTTTTGAGGGAGTGTAGTGCGTCACTTTCTTCTTTGGTGATGTTGGAATATTTCCTGGGTCGTATGTTGAGACAGCCTATTTCTTGGTGGCATTTGTTGATGTAATGTTCAACTTTGGGAAAAGTGTTGCGAGGAGGTTCCCGATGAGCAGGTCAAGAAACCACCTCTGCTTTCCAAAGTGAGAGTAGTTTTTCGGCCCAACTGAAAGAACTGTCATTTAACGAAAAATGTCTAAATGGACTGTGGGAGAAATGAAACAAATTTGTAAGGCACCAAAGGCATACACAAATGGCGAAGTAGTAAGACTGACTAAAAAGAAGTCGGGCATATAAAAATAACAGCCAAGAAGAACAAACTGAAAAGAGAAATGTAAACCAAAGTAAGAAGAAACAAGAGAACATGGCTTGAGCAAGAATATCCTAAAATCTCTGATTGCACCGAGAAACAAAATCAAAAGATATTTGGAAATTGAAAACAACTGAATTTCAATCACAAAATCAGTGCATCAACGCCAAAGAGAGTGCCTTTCTAAAGGAGACAGAAGACGTTCTTGCAAGATGGCATGAATACAGTAAAAACTTAATCAATGACATTACAGCAACAAATTGACAAAGTAGGCCTACTCCCTTTCTTGAATTTTGGCATTTTGAACCAGAGCATCTCTCTTAAGTGAAATTACAGCTGCCATCAGTCAGTTGACAATGGGAAAATCACCAGGACTAGACAACATTCCTAGAGAACTGATGAATAGGAATAAAAGCATTGTGTCACCTATGCTATAAGATATCGAGAACATATGAATGGCAAAGAGACTGGAAGCTACAACAGTTTGTCACGTCGCACAAGAGCAGAAGAGAAATATCAAGTACTGTAACAGATACAGAACCATTGCTCTCCTTGGTCACTCCAGCAAAATCATGATACAAGCAGAATGAGATCAGAAGTAAAGCTTTCAGATTGTCAAGTCGTTACAGGACCAGTAGAATAACTTCTGACATGCTCTTCATTTTACAGATGGTCAAGTAGGTTACAGGACCAGTAGAATAACTTCTGACATGCTCTTCATTTTATAAATCGTCATTGAGAAAATTGGAAACAGCAAGCAAGAGTCCTTCATTGCTTTCGTTGACATGACTACAGCAGAGCGTTTGATAGTATGATGCATCATCATCATTTTAATACCATGAAGAAGCTAGGCTTCTCTGAATGTGTGATTTCTCTTACTGCAGCCCTGTATAACACCAAATAGCATCAGTTAGATGGAACAGCCAAACCTGCATACATTTCAGCATCAGAAAAGGAGTCCATTGGGAAAGCACCCTTTACTTCATCTCTTCAACATGTACATGGAGCAGATTGTGAGAGAAGCAGATATTGAAGACATGGGGATGAACATTGGCTATTGAAACATCACAAATCAGTGATATGCTGATGGTAGACAATATCATGAACATGAAAAGTGTTCTGTACTGAGAAGATGTAGTGGGCAAGAAGGCAGGTCTAAATCTGAACACCAAAAAGATAAGAGTAATGCACTTAGAAGAAGAAAATCAGGCATGTTAAATTCAAATCAACAAGACTGCATTAGAAAATGTGAGTCAGGGGTGGGACTCTTCATTTAATTTACGGATTTTCGCAGTCAAAATCTTGTTTCCTCAGTTCCTTTATTCACTTCTGCAAAAGAAACAAATTGAAGATTCAGCAACAAGCACAGAAGGCAATTCTGTCCATGAATTATTTCATCTGCAAACGGTTCACTATTCAGCAGAAGTGAGCATTTGGGGAACAGCTGATTTGAAGACAAAATGGCAACAACAGTGTTGGACATTGTTGAGCTTGAAGAAACTTTTCAGGAAGAAGAAGTGGAAAATTCTTGCGAGGTGAGATTGGACAGAACAAGTTGTAGGAGAAGAAACTTTCTGTTGACTCATAAAAAAATTAATTAAAACTCCAGACCTTGTTTATTGCCTGCTCTGTCACCTAAAAATGAACTACACAAGCAGATGAAAAGAAAAACCAAAAAAAGTTACCTTTAGTCTGGAAGATTATCTCCATGATCATGTGTGCTCAACAAAATACACCACGAAGTCAAGACATAGCAAACCACTCTTCATGGTTTCTTCAAGTTCTTATGTTTTTTTAAGGTTGGTTCTTAAATTCTTATGTTTTTTGAAGGTTGGTTCTTAAATTTTCGGTATACCCTTCCCTTGGAATGAAAGTTGGATAATGTATGTTGCATTCATTCAAGTGTAAGCCATTAGTGTATGACATAATGTAATAAAAGAAAGTTCTTAGGCCTAGTGAAAGTTCTTGATTGTATATGTAGAATTACAGAATTATACATGTTTGTACATTTTAAAATACACCAAATTGCATGATTTTTATTTAAACTGTGCTCCCCTGGATCCCCTTAGATTTCCTCTTTTTTTTCAATTGGCTCAGTCCCACCCCTGATGAGTGATTTTGAATATTTATTCTCAGTTAAAGCCTGTAATGGTACGTACACTAAAGACATCAAAACTAGAGTGGGATTGGCAAAACAGAATGTGATCCATTTCAGTAACATTTGGAAGGACAGAAGCATTCCAACAGTCCTACAAATCTAAATTCTGACTGTCTGATTCTGCCAGTAATGCCATATGACTGTTTGAAAATAAGATCAAAGCAACAGAGATGTGGTTCTGCACATGGTTCTTAGGGAATCGGTGAACCAATAAAACAACAAATGAAAGTATTTGGAGTGAACTCACAGTCCAACATCAACTGCTGACAGAGATCAACAAAAGAAAAAGAAACACATTGGCCATGCAACCCGCGGCACCAACACAGACCTAATGACAAAAGTTTTCAAGGAAAAGGTGAGGCCAAAACTAATCCATGCTGTCTGTGATCCCTTAAACAGATGTCAAATGGAAAGTACACAGTTACATAATAAATCTGTGGCAGGAGAATTGGAATAAACAGACAGATAACAAACTCTTCCAAATCCGCCCTAACCTGACAGAAATTCTCCCATCTGCTGCAGGAAACCGAAAGAAAGAGACAGTGTTATGTAGATTAGGTACGGGTCACACATCCTACACTCACTCGGACCTTTTGAAAAATGAAGAAGCACCATGGTGTATACCGTGTGATGAGCCGTTGAGCATCGGACACCTCCTCCTCGATTGCTGGGATTTGTAGGATGTGAGACAAAAGCACTACACGGCAGATTCCTTAAAAGAGCTCTTCCAAGACGCCCCTCCTGATGCAATATTCCAGTTTTCACAAGAGATCTTAAAGGAGCTCTTCCAAGACGCCCCTCCTGATGCAATATTCCAGTTTTCACAAGAGATCAATAGATTTCACTTGATGTAATTTTACATGTTTTTCTGTAATGGCATTTGAGATTTGCAAGATTGATGGTGAGCATGGTTTTTATCTGTTGTTCTTTTCTTTTTGAAGTGGTGTTAGCCCTGATATGGCTCTAGTGGTCGGCTAGGCTATAAGCAATATGAATTGAATTGAAGCAATCCATGCAGACCACCAACCTCCTTTATGAACAAGTCACCGACTTCAGTGGTTTGAAGGTCTACAAAGTAGCACAGAAAAGTCAGTATCGGAGTAAAGAAGACAGATGAAGAGTTGTGACATCTGTAGCAGCAACTATCAAACTCGATGATGTTGACAGGTGATGAGTGAGGTCAGTTTTTTTATGTGTTAGTGTACTTAGTAATGCCCACATATTTGTATTCATATTTGCTTTGGGTTTTGTTTTGGTTTGTTTTTTGTACAGGTGATGAGTCAGGCTAGTTTTTCTGTTTTAGTGTACTTAGTAGTTTTCATATATTTGTATTCTTGTATATTTGGGTGTTGTTGTTTTTTTTTTAACACCATTATCACCACACCACCCCCATTGCCTGAGTGATAAATTGGACAGTGGTCAGCACCAGGGGCATAACCTGAGATTGTGTGCAAAATATATTGATGTGTTTATCTATCTAATTTTCTTTACCAGTTTTTTTTTTTCCTGATTCAAAGAGGTGTTAAGATGGGTATGGCCCTGAAATGGCTCTGCACAGTTGGCTGATCTTTAAACATTGAAATGCATAATATTAATAATTTTTCATCATTGCATTTAAAGATTTATGGATTTTGTTTTGAAAGTAAACATTTCCTGAAACTGAATTTTTGTCAGTTTTGATGTTTAAATTATTGGTTTACACTAAAGGTGTTGATGCATCTAGAATTATGTTCTTCATTATCTTAACAGATATGTTTTCTTCCAGGCAATGGCAAAAGAGTTTAAGAATATCAAGTTTTGCAAAGTGGATGTTGATGAAGCTGAGGTAAGTGTATTTTGTGATGTTATTATCTATTTAAAATTATTTGAGAGAGACCTCCCATGGGGATGTCGGGGCTCTTTCAGTATAAATAGTATCCCTACCTTCTGGAAGAAAACAAACGAGACAGTCTTGGTGGAGGCAGACACAAGAAGATCATTGGTAAGGAAGATTAGGAAAAGACAGGCAACATTTATAGGCCATTTTATGAGGAAAGGGGAATTAGAGCATCTGGCCACATCGGGAAAGCTGGAGGGAAGGAAATCACCAGGTAGACCCAGGGAGAAGATATTGGACGGACTTGCAGAGTGGCTGACGACAAAGAGGATGGAAGAGGTGCTTGAGGCAACAAGAGATAGAAACAGATGGAAGGCCATGATCGCCAATGCCATGCGGCAAGGCACCTGATGATGATGATGATGATGATGATGACCTGGAAATTCTGTGCTAGAAATTTCCTCTTTTTTGTCACTCTCTTTGTTTTTGCCTTGTTCCTTTGCTTTCTGTCATTTTTTGTGGCATTTTCTGCCTTTCTGGTTCATTCACCTGTATGTGTTTGTAAAGTCTTACATACTTTCTCTTAGGATTGACATTGGGTACATGTATTAATTAAGTGCATTTTTGGGTCTAGGGAAATGAGATATATGGAAGCAACTTCTAGGTAATTTAGGTCCATTTTTGTATATGTTTTAGTGTCCTTAGTTATGTTTAAATTTCTATGGTTGTGCTTTATTGTAAATCCTCTGTTATAAATTGGACAGAATGGTCAACGCCAGGGGCATCTCGTTAGATTATGTCTGCAAATGCATTGATATGTGTACTTAATTTTCTTTTCCTTTTTTCATGTTGAATTATTTATGCGTTTTGAAATGGTCATAACCCTGATTTGGCTGTATGCAGTCTAAGGCTGGGCCTTGAATAAAATAACCAATCAAGAGAGAAACTAGGTTTTTTTTTAGTTACAGTTTGTTTGAAAGATAAGTGGTAATAGTTAATACTTGGTTACTTGCATGCCTAGTATCAACTTGCAAGGAATGGCACATGCATGTTAAAGCTATTTATGTTAGATTGATGGCAGTGTATTTTCATTAGCTCTGTTGAAAACTGGTTCTGTTTGCCTGTAAAACCTGTTTGAGTTTGCACCTTTGTGGCAGCTTTTGTGTCAAGGATAGTTCTCTGCCATAAGAATTCATGTCCACTAACTTGTAAACTTTTTGTATTGATTTTATGACCATTTTAAATTCATCAACACCATCCAATGGAAAAAAGTAAAGAAACATACATAACAAGACAAAACAAAACAAATCAACACAGATTTAGCAAATCTGTTAAAGTGGTTTCATTCACTTAGCTAATTAGTTCAAATGAAAGTTTAATCTGGGGATAATTGTGACAGAAGGTCTTGTGAGTAAATTTGATATGAAGGATTCAATAATGTTTCTATCCTTTTTAAACATTTGTTTAAATATGTATTTAACCAAAATGCGCATTATTATCAGTGATATTAGATCAGCTCTATCATGATGTCCCATAGGGTTCAGTTTTGTGACCTGTTCTTTTCAACATGTACCTAACAACCGTTCTGTGGTAGCATCTAGTCAAGACACCCTCACTTGTTTGCTGCTGACTCACCAGCTTGCTTAGCTTTTCAGAAAGGATTTTAAACATTGTTAATGAAATATTCATAGCCTTGAAAATTCTTTTGGACAGAAAGCTGAATAAGTGCAAGTATTTTTGTGTTACATAGAAATTGATTTCCATGTTTACACTCATGCTTACATTTTGTAATTGTATGTTCACACTCAGAATTTTGTTTTGTATTTGCAGGAAGTGGCACAGCAATATAAGATCTCTGCAATGCCTACAATAATTTTCATTAAAGATAAAGAAAAGGTAAGATCTACTGATTCTTCTCTGTACATTTGTGGTTTGTTTGTTTTTTCATTCTCCTTTGTGCATTTGTTGTTGTTTTTTTCAGTCTCCCATAACAAAGAAAAATGATTGAATGTTGATGCAAGGGATGTATCAAGGGTTTAAAATCTTGCACCATTTACTGATTTGATTTGTAGTTTGCACCACAGAAATAGAAAAATTTGGGGTGTGGGTGGAGTGGTGGTGGGTGATGGATGGGAGGGAGCGTGTGCCATAAACTAGGCAATACCTACACATAAATGGATTTCAATTTCAAAATGGTAGAGTGACTATTGTATGGAACTTGTGGAAACGAACCAAACAGTTCAAGCATTAGAAGATTAATGAAAATGGAGTAGATGGATATGATTGGGAAAACATCTTAGGGACATAGTTTTCAATCTCTGGCCAGGCATTTTGTGTCGTCCTTCAGGTTAGCTACAGCTGTGCCAAAAATATTTAACGTTTTTGTATAGATCAGTCATGATCCTAACCTGATCAGCCTTTGAGCCACAGCTGCTGGCACTACCTATAAATAGCTGGTACTGACATGACAGTTGTAAACCTGTGACCTGTTCATCAGTAAAAGACATGCCTTCATTGTAATAATAATCTTGATCTGTCCTCTTTGTTTATATAGAAACTGATGAGTTTATAGAACAAGCTTCAGATGAAGACTTAACATGGCAGATAATGTTTTCAGTGTAAGTACTGACTGCTAGTTAAAACTGAAATATTTATTGAGCATAGCATATTGGGTGGCATACTTCAGTAGTTATCTTTTCACTTACATTGTACACTTATCTCATCAAATTGGCTTGAACCATCCACAGACAGTACATCGTTGGTGCTGGCATCATCCATTTGTGTGGTTGCCCAAGAGGAGTACAACTTTCGGGCAGGTTTCGAAAAAAAAGACAAGAAAACTTACTGTCCATCAGATAAGTGACGATTTTGCTGTCTGCGATAAAAATTTAGTTAGATTGGAAAAAAAAAAATTCTGTCTCGACTGCTTTTGTCTGCTACAGTCAGCATGTCAGCATCATAACTGTAGAACGTGGAAATGAAGCTGCTCAGTGTCAGGTAAGTGCATCCTTTCCTGTAAGCCTGATACTGAAAGGAGCCACCACAATATATGCATTCAGTTGTTTCTTGATTAGTCTTTGTTCATTGAATCTGTGAGAGTTTCCTTCAAATATTTAGAATCTTTCTATAATTATAACAAAAATTAGAGAGAAGAAGACAGCCTTGTTTATCGTATTTGAGAGGATAAACATGTCAGTGGTTGTGCCAAGGAAAATTGAGAGGACAACTGATGAATGAACAGTTGACAGACGATTTCTTCTGTATTACCATCTCTCCTTGTCTTGACAGAAATATCAGTTGGGTAATGTAATGTTTTAAAGTGTTTTTCGTTTCATTTCTAATTGTGCAACTGATACTTAACACTGCAATTACCACAATAATTCACAATGAACTGCAATTACCACAGTGAACTTCAGAAGTCGAGAAAAGCACATGCATACGCTCACTCAAACATACACAGACATGCATGCACACACCCACACACACACATAGACTGGAAGAAAAGACACATATTACAGAGATGTGCATTTTCCATGTAAATACAATATTACACAATTTTAAGAGGCTCATGGACTTTTCCTGTGAACCATGCAAATCTTTTGAGAAAATTTTGAGGCCATATATTGGTGGGTGAATGTCAAGACTCAATTTGCCTTCGATCGTTATTCAGTTCTAAAATGGTTTCTAATGAAGTATTCTTCCATGGTTGAATTTAACTTAATGAAAATAAGTACTCAGCTTCTGTTCTGTTTGAAGATACTCATTCACTGGATGTTCTTTGTTGAACTTTTCCTTGGTTTAATTTAACTTAACTCTTTTCCCGCCATGGTCGCAATCAAGCGACTTCCCGTATGACCGCCATGGTCGCATTTATGCGACTTGGAGGGGTCATGCTAAATGATAACTTTTCATGCGGGTACAAAGCTTCTGTCAGCGCCACTGGTGAATGCAGGCGACTGTGCTATTTTTAAACTTTACCCAGCGACCTAGCTTTTAGCAGTAAGGCTGAAGTGTGGCTTTGTTAACTGTCGGAACTTACGTCACGTTTTCTCTGAAGCGTTTTCTCCAAAATGGCTGCAAATCGACACGCATTGTCTACCACTCCAAGTAGAATTAAGCAGACAGCTGATTCTGTGTGTAGATTTTCCATTGCTTTTCCTCATTTATTATAATGATATCTGGTGCACAACTCACGAAATAAGGTCAGTAGCACAACTAATAAACCGTATGAAAAAAATTGTTTTTCCGCTGCGGTTTTTAAAAATAGATGCAAGCCTGTCGCTGGTCTAGGGGAACTAACTACACATATAGGAACACTCTTTGGCATCTTCTGAAGTGTTTGTTACTTCCCTTGCATCGATTTTATCCCGATTAGTTACAGTTTTTGCCTTTATCCAAACCAACCAGAGTGACCGTCCTTGCACCAAAATGGCGACATTTAGGCGTTCTTCTTCTTCTTCTTCTTCTTCTTCAAAGGATCGTCATAATCACTTTGCTGCTTCACCTATGTGAAAACAAAGCTGTGTTTGTTCTTTTATATCTTCTGGTCATACCAAGGACTTGTGATTACCTGGATTTCTGGTTTACCTGGTCAAGAATGGGTGTTTTACTGACTTTATGTGTTGGATTACTGTCAATCAAAAACTTCTTTCCCAGAGCCAAAACCCTACCCCATTTCACCTTCTAGGAAGGTAAGTAGAATAGATGTATTGTCCTTGTATGTAGCTTTAGCTCAAAGAGCGTAAATTGAATTTTAATTTGATATAAAATATGTTCTTGTGCTGTAAAATCTGTATTTTTGAGAATTTTTTGAAAACCCCCAAAATCGTACGTCTCCAAGGGTTGTGGCAGGTCCCGTTGATCGCGTCCACAGTGGTTGTGCAAGGCAACTATATTACGTCTTCGAAGAGTTGAAGAGAATAAGCACTCGCCTTCTGTTCTATTTGAAGATTTGTATTCACTCTATGTTCTTTGTTGAACTGAGCGATCACAAAGTAAAGTGAAAAGCAATCAAGTTTCGGAATATGTTGATGATGAAGAGGCACTTCTAATATTTATAAAAGTGATGGTGTAAAAAAACATGGAATTGTAACTGGCTTGAAGAAAAATTCAAGATTCCATGAAAGAGGTGTGACTTACACAGATTAATCTTTTTATATGTATTCAGTTTTTTACGTAAATACTTCTGTCATATGCAAGGAGAGACCAGAATTTGCCTCTTAAAAAGTTTTAAAAAGAGAAAAAAACTTCTTCCACTTCCAGGGCTTTGGTGGCCTCTGGACCCTGGCCTGTTTTTCAGTCTAGTCAACAATTTGACATTCACCATCTCTGAAATGGAAAAAAGTGGGTGTTGAAATGAAAAAAGAGATGAAAAGAACAGGTAAAAGAAGAAAAAGCTTAACCCTTTCATCGCCAGTAGTGCAGCACTAGGCTTACAGCACAAACCAGCCATGCAGCAGTGCACTGCTGTCAAAAACCAGCAGTGCAGCAAAGAAGAAAATAGGTGCACCCCTACCTACTTTACAAAGCTATAACTGAGTGTCCATTTATTCAGTCATCTTTATTCATGTCTCATTTTAGAGGAAATTGAAACATATGTAGCAATTTTCATGTACCAGTTCAGCGGGTTTTGAAATCAGGTGAGAAAATGCTAACTTGAATAGTTCCAGACTCTGGCTGAAAGACGTTGTTGCTGTCACTGTTGGAGTCGTTATCAACTGGCTGTGAAAATCCTTTGCCGTTATCATTATCAACAACTGGTATTCCAAGTGGCGAATCCTTGTCAAATCATGTTCGGCGTTTGTGCGGCGGTTATGATCTCTTTCTGATAAATTTAGCGTTTCAACTTAGGTCGACTGGGAAAGCTTGTGAAAAATTGTCACATTGAGCAAAGGAAGCTGATGTCAGCACCAAGTAAAGGATAAAGCTTCTTCAATCATGTAACAAACAGGAGCTTCCCTCTTTTATTTCACAAAAGATCAATCGAGTTTTATAAAGCTACCGTTTGGTGGTTCTGAAGTGTTTTCTTTGCAAGTCGCTGTGCGGCGCCTGAAGCATTTAGCCTACAAGTTGTTGTGTGGCACCTAAAGCATCAAAAGGGTTACTAATAAGTTAAAAAAAACTAAATCAAAGCAGATGACAATTGATAGCACCAGCAAGGATTAATTATAATTAAAAACACTAAACCAAATCAGCTGACAATCAATAACACCAGCGCAGAACTAAGCGACAGATAAAGTGATGGACTTCTATTTATCAGAGGTGACCCAGTGAAAATAAAATGACTAGTTTTCCTAAAAACTGCAGATGAACTTTTAAACATCCGAACACCCAGAGCACCCCGAACACCTAATGTTATTCTAAAATTGCCTCCATGTTTGATGAACATACTTTATACTGTTTGCGTCTCATCAGTGCTTAATCCATGATCGCGGTTGTTAGTGGAACCACCTTGCTTGGTAGATCTGCAATCACAGATGTTAGAGATGAATGAGTTAATAACATTTGTATTATATATATAGGTCTTAGATTAAAGAACCTACTGAGAGAAAATAGGGGGGGGGGGGGCACTCATTTATGCAGAATAGCAATATAAAACTAGAGGTCAGTCATCCACCTACACATGATATCACTAGAAGTTTCCTCTGTAGACCTAGACGTGTTGTTGACTGGAAAACACAGCTGTCACAGTGACTGAGGGAGAGAGATGAGGTGGCTTCTTTGATGGCAAGATTAAGTTTGAATTGCATGTCATGAAAGAAGCAAAATGTGACTGGGGAGGATTGCAATTACTTAAAAATAAGGTTTCATTAATTTTACCAATTTGCCAAACAACAAAAGATCATCGAACTGTGAATGTGTAATCATTAACAACTCTCATTGCCTGAAATTCGTGTAACTATTTTTATCTAATAAGTATGGTGAAAGACTGAAACATGGTGAAAGACTGAAACTGACAGTAGACCCTATATACAGTATATTTTCATATCAAATAAATACGCTAGGTAAACTGTATTATCCATAAATCAATTTAGAGCACACAGAAGTAAAAAAGTGTAAGTATTTTGTGTGCATTAATCCAAAAAGTGTACATCTTTGGAGTTAACATGTTCTTTGCGCTCTAAACTGCAAAGGGACACAACTAATGTCAAATCCATGCACATCAAGAAAACTTCCGTCTCTTGATCACAACTTTTGAGATTTAAAAAAAAAAGTTTAATTACAGAACAAATTACTTGCACAGGTTGATCTCTTTCTCTCTCTCCTCTCTCGTTCACTCGCTCTTCTTCTTCTTTTTTTAAAAATTTTTTTTAAATTTTTTAATACAGGCCAAATTTGCCTACAATCAACTAAATGAATATTGTGATGTATTCACTCAAAATCTGTCAAACTTCACCGTAAACAAGCTTTAATTCAGTGTTAACCAGAAACTTTCATTTTATAATTGCCAAAAAGGGTTATTGTTTTAAATATCAGTAATCACTGAGGACTGCACTGAAATAAGTATGCTGGTTTGTTTCTGTCTGAATTTGTGCAAAAGAATAACCTGCCAACACACAGGCACGCGCGTGCGCGCACGCACACGCACACACACACACACACACACACGCACGCACGCACGCACGCACGCACGCACACACACATACACACAACACACACACACACACACACACACACACACACACACACACACACACACACCACATTGTGGCCATATAGCAGATGACATCTGGCAGCACATCCAGTACACTGATTTAGGCTTTTCTCTGAGACTTTGCTCTGATCAATAGACTTGGGCTTGCAGAAGTTCAGAGACAAAACATCAGAATTCTTCCAAATGAACGTTTGCTTACAAAAGTGTTCATGGCTGTGAAAACTGAAAATTAGACTTGACAGATTTCATGGAGGCACTGCATCTCAGTGCAAGATGAGAATAACATTTGGGAGAGTTCCCAAAGCGCAAGCTTAAAAACAAAAAATTGATCTCCCAACATAATGGTTGATCATGATTGTCTTAATATCATGAGAAGCCGATGACTACAGTGCTACCAGTATTTAAAAAAAAGAACAAAAAAACATAAGCAGTAGTGAGAGAAAATGAAACAGAATTAGTAAATACTCTAGGAGAGCTGAAAAAACTGAGTCACGCACCAACTTGTTTGATTACACATACTATACCGTGGCTCACTAATGCAACTAGCGGCAGCGGTTTGCCATTTCTGCAAATGACCGTAACTCTGAGAGCATCCTTGTCCCGCGCATGTGCGTAGCCGTCCTCTTTTCTCGACAGCCATCTTCCAGCTTGCCTCTTATGCTCTGAGCAGCTAAGTATTTTTCTACTTTGCTCACAATCGATCGATTGATGTTGCTGTTTTGTGTTGTCTTGCCTATGTTTTCGTGTAAGGGAGAAACTTACGTGAAGCGTTTGGGTGGCAAAGCGAGGGTTAAGAAGATTTCATCCGCCGAATTCTCCAACCCACAGACTGGAGGTTTGCTTGGTGTGCCAAAAGCCACTCTTGCTTCACCTTTGTCTCTCCCTCCTCTGTCTCCTTCGTCTACTCTCTGTCACTCTCTTGAAGTCATCGCAACTCAACTGCGATTCTGTTGCACTGACCATGAGCCCTCAACTCAGCTGCGGTAATGTTGAGTTTTCGTCATTTTGTGGCCTTCTCACTGCTCCTCACAGTAATCAACTCAGCTGCGGTTCTGTCGATTCCGTACTCGCCCCCTGCGTACAGCTCAACTGCGGTTCTGCTTCTACCGTTTTAGTCCCTATGGTTGAAGGGCAACACGGGCATGGGTCTTCTTCGGGAGGCAGGAAGGCCAGCACTAGGAAGGCCAGCACTTTGGCTAGAAACCCCCCTATTACTGGCGTCAGATCGTACATCCGCCCAGGTTGTCTCCCTTCCTCCCCCGCAGCTGCCTGTGCCCCCGCTCCAACCTCTCTGTCCCATTCCGGACAGAGCGCTTGGTCGCCTTGGCAAATGCCAAGCGACCCGCCACGGGCTGGCACATCTCTGTCCCATTCTGGACAGACCGCTTGGTCGTCTTGGCAAATGCCAGGCGACCCCCAGCAGGCTGGCCCCTTGGGCACTGGGGATCTGGGGACTCCATGGGTTCAGCCCATGATGCCTCCCATGGCACCGTTCATGGCACCATGGCAGCACTTCCCATCTATGGGATTTCCCCTGGCCTTGTCCGCAGGGTATACTTGGTGGCCCAGCTTTACGCCCGGTGCCCCACCCACGCAGGCGTCTGCCTTGCCCACTCCTCTGGCCCCCGGGGTCGGATTCCTCCCCAGGGTTGCTCCACGGGGCTTCTGACCCCGGTCCGTTTGGAGTTTGCCCACGCTCGGGCACTCCACAGTCCATCGCCTCCTTTGTAGGCAGGCCAGGGGACACGGACTCGAAATCGGATGATGAGGGCTCTGTCCCCGCTTCCTTTTCCTTTTCTGAAGCAGTGCATCGCACCTGCCTGGAGCTGTGTCCACTGCACAAGAGGCCAAGGCTCCCTGCCCTGCTGCGGCAGAGCTCGCCTTGGTGCCCTACCTCTCTCAGCCCCAGCCTCCTTTTTCTAAAAGAATCGGTCTTGGTGGCTGACTCTGTGATGAGGGCCCAAAGCAAGGTAAGGGGCACTGAGGCACAGGACATCCTTCCAAGCTTCGTGCCTGACTTCCCTGGAGTTCTGGCTTACGGGAAATTCCTGAGGCCAGAGAAACTCCCTTTCCACAGAACGGTCTTTATGGCCCATGAGGCCATTCCAGAGTCGCCGCTCTCCCTCACACAGGAGGATCTCCTCTTAGTGCAAGAGAGGTCTCGGGGCCCAGCAGAGGCATATCTCCCTCTCGCAGCGCTGCCTGACAGACTGGGAGGAGACTGCCAGGAGGGGTCTTGAAGTGGTTTCAGTTGTGGATTCCTTCTTGGGTGGTCTGGTGTCTGCTCTTCAGGACCCAGACTACGAGCCCGTTTCTCTCCGTCAGTCGCCTGTCTCTCCTGCAATGGTTGCTTCCATACAATCCATGGCGGAAAGGCCTCATGTACTTAGCTGATGCCTTCGCCAGACTGCACCTCAATTCAGTCCTTGCAAGGCAAGATGCTGTACTCTTATCATCTTCGGTCAACCGCTCTTCATCCGCCAGAGCTTCCTTGAGTGCTGTACCACTTAGGTCTGGTTCCCTCTTTGGGACCCATGTGCAGGCCACTATCAAGAGTTGGGGCCGAACTCAGGAGGGACCTCGCCCTTCACTCTGGTCCTGCTCGCCCCACGGCAAAGCGCCCTGCTCTGGCGGTTCCCCCCTTCCCAGAGGCCTCCACAGGAGACGTTACGCGCCTCCTTCAGCCCCAGAGGGGCTAGGGCAAGCACCCCCTACAGGCGATCCTGTAGGCAGTCTGTCCTGACATGTAGATGCTTGGGAAAGGCTGCCCGCAAGCCCATGTGACCTGCGGGTGATCAGATCAGGGTTTCTTACAGTTCATCTCCGGGATTTTATGGCCGCATCTTTGTGGTCCCCAAAGCTTCTGGGAGCTGGAGAGCCGTTTACTGGATCTCTCTCCCCTGAACAGGTTCCTCCGCGTCCTACACTTTCGGACGGAAACCCCTGTGTCCATCCGTGATGCCCTGCACCCGGATGACTGGGGGATGCCCATCGATCTCAGAGATGCGTATTTCCATCTCCTTATTCACCCAAGGGACAGGACGTACCTCCCAATTCGTTTGGAGTAACTGAATCTTCCAGTTCAGGGCTCTTCCCTTGGTCTCGCACCAGCCCCTTGGTTGTTCACGAAGGTGGCTCGGGAGCTGTGCACGCACGTTCGGGACAGAGGTATCCTCCTCGAGGTCTATCTCGATGATTGGTTCCGGCTCCCTAGGGTCGCTTGGGTCCAATCATCAGTGGCCAAATGGCACTCCCGGTCCTGGCTAGCCCAGGGAGTCCCTATCACACAGCCCCCTCCTCAGGAGGATTTGTTCATGGATGCGTCCTACTCCAGGTGGGGGCCCACGTGGGCCCGCTGACAGCGGCGGGTCAATGGTCACAAGATCTCCTTTCCTGTCACATCAACATGCTGGAACTGGAGGCAGTTTTTCAAGTCCCCAGAGACTTTCTCCCCTTTCTTACGTCAACAAGAAGCGGAAGAGCTTCCCCTCTGGTGCAAGGAACAGTCCATTCGGATCTCAGCGATGCATGTCCCGGGAAAGATCAACATACTTGCGGCCTCCCCCAGCAGCTCCCATATGATTCTTCCCTCAGAACGGCCACTGGTCCATGCAGTTCTGGAGCCAGTGTGGGCAGCGTGGTTCAAACCACAAGTGGACTTGTTTACCACCAGGTTCCACCGCCTTCATCTGTATGTTTTTCCAGTCCCGGATCCTTCGGCTTGGCCTGCGGATGCCCCGTCCATTCCATGGTCAGTCCTGTCGGGCTATGCCTTCCCTCCGTTCCCCTAACTGGGAAAGTTCTGTGGAAGGCGAAGGAAGACTCGGCCATGATGGTTCTCGTGGCGTCTCGATGGCCTGCCCAAACATGGTTTCCGGAACTGGTGTACCTGTTCCATGAGCTTCCAATAAAACTCACTGTGACAGGCCAGTCCTTGCTTCAACCAAGGTCAGGCATTCTGCACGGCAATCCAGATGCTCTAAACCTTCATGCCTGGCTGCTGTGCGGGACTCAATGTCTTCATTAGGCTTAGGCCGGGTAGTGATCGGCCCTGTGGAGCAAGCACACAGACCGGGCACTCAGGGTAATAGTGCCCACTGGCACAGTTGGCCTTCTGGGTGCTCCTCGACTGCGGTGTCACCCCACTCACCCTCTCGCTTGCAGTTGGCCAACTACCACAGCTTTCTTTGTCAGAGAAAAACCCTTCGTCCTCCTCAGTGAAGGGACGCAGGGCAGCCATCAGCACCACCATCAGCCAGTTGGGTGGTCCTTCCTTGACGGACAACCCTCTCCTGCGGGATATTGGCCGAGGGGCTTCTCTTCAGGAAGCCTGATCCCCTGCTGCACCCCGGCGTGGGATCTCCTTCTCGTCCTCTCCTCCCTGAGACTTCCCCCTTACGAGCCCATCAGAGAGTGTTCTCTCAAGTTCCTCTCGTTCAAGACGGCCTTTATACTCCCTCTAGCATCAGGGAGGCACTGTAGTGAAGTGCACACTCTTAGCGGACTCCCCGGGGATGTCATTTTCGAACCTGATGGCTCAATGTCTCTCCGCCTACTCCCGGACTTCTTGGCCAAGAACCAATCGTCAGGTTCTCCTTCTCCGTCTATCTCCATTCATCCCCTGACTTCTATCCTTGCTCCGAATGACAAATCTTCTCCCCAGAAGTAGCGCCACCTGTTTCTCTCTTACAATGAAAGTTATAAGAAGGCCATTAGCCGTGCATCCATCTCTCGATGGCTGTGGACAGTCATCAAGGATGCGTATGCAAGGCCGGGCTCAGATTTGGCTGTCTTCTCCTGAGGCCCCATGAGATTAGAGCATGGGCCTCGTCGCTTGCGTTCACTCACAATGCCAGCCTCCAGAGCGTCCCGGATGCCGCGCATTGGCATTCCCCGGGCACGTTCATTCCATTCTACCTGCGCGATATCTCCCGTCTGCGCGAAGATGGATCCAGGGGTATCGCTTCCGCTGTGGTGGCCCATCACCCCATGTCTGCCACACGCCCTGACTCGTCTCATTCCTCCAGGCGTTAACCAGGTAAGCCCTCCTTCCAGGTAGTGCTATTCTGCATTAGTGAGACACGGTATAGTATGCGTAATTAAAAGGAAATTTTCCTTCTAAAATTACGTTTAAATCTAACATACTTACCGTGGCTCATGCAGAGTCCCTCCCGTCCTCCCCACCTTCCTGGTTCCTTCCATTCACAGTCAGGGTCTTGGTTTCCTCGAAAAGAGGACGGCTACGCGCATGCGTGGGACATGGATGCTCTCAGAGTTACGGTCCTTTCGGACTTTATTGTAACGAGGCAGAAATGGCAAACCGCTGCCCCTAGTTGCATTAGTGAGCCACGGTAAGTATGTTAGATTAAACGTAATTTTAGAAGGAAAATTTCCTTTTATGTATGTTGGTGGCTGTTAGAAATATTGGTTGTTGAAGAGGGGTCAAAATCAGTGCAATTTGTGCCCATTTTCCTTCGTTCTTAGCAAAGATGTCCTGTTTTATGTTAATAGGTAATATGTCCAACCTGTGTGCAAATTTGAACCAGTCCCCAAGTAGTCACCAATATATGACATTAAATTTTGGGTATCTTATTCTTAGAGACCTCAAATATAACTTCAATTAAAATGATATCAATGATTTTGGGACTACTTAACACATGAACATCTACTAGACTTGGTACAGAGAAGGAGAGAGAATAGAACAAGACAGACCTTTTTTCATTGAAAAAGATAAGTAGTCATGATGAATGAATTTTCTTGTTTTCTTTTTCAGGTGGAGGAAGTGGTTGGAGCAAATGAAAAGAAGATAAGAGAACTTGTAGAAAAATATTCCGACGCACAGCAGGAGAAAAAATGAGTTTCCAGTGTTTTCAAACCTGTGTATGTCTTCAGGTTGACACCACTGAAGCTCAGCATTCTGTCATTTTATAGTATCAGCTTTCTATATAGGGATATCTTCTATTATTGTTTTATATGATGAGGAACAACAGGATGATGATTGGACATTGTCTTACAGTGCTGTTGGATTTGAGTGTGGCTTTTGTGGCCATTTAGAACTGAAAGTTAAATTGTATGCTTTTTGTGAACCATTTGTGATTGTTGACTCTGCCCATATGTCATACCATCATGAAATTTGTGAGGTGTAGAAATAAACATGAATGACTCCTGAAGCAGTATTCTGTGTGTGCTGAAAGAGTGCTTGCTTATGTTTGCATGTATGTGCTTGTAAAATGCTTCTGCTTTTTAACTGTTTTACTCATTCTCCGGACAAAAAGGCAAACAAAAAAAGCAGGAAGGGTGCAGACTAATTCAGGTTGACTTGACTTAGTGTGTAGATCCCAAATTTGTTGAGAAAGATTTCTCTGCACTTTATGTAAAGATATTTACCAAGTACACATTATATAAGTTTGAAGGGATTGGCACTATCATTTTGTTCCTAGTGAAAGGATTGACATTATCGTTTTGATGGTAGTGACCCAAACTCACTGGGTATATAGGATTGTTTTAACAGAACTATCTCTATATTTAAGGACAGAATTAAGATTTTAACACAGTTTGGTTATGTATTTAGCCACACAAGTAATACAGATAATAGCATGATAGCCAAGTTCATCGGGATTTCAGAGTTGAAGTCGGAAGGTCTTGAGTTTGTTTCTCCCAGAGTTGTGTCTTGAGGGTAAAAGATGGGAGATTTTTCCAGTCTCTGGAGTCAGCATGTGTACTCCTACCAAAACCCACGTTGTGTCTGTATGCATGTAGAATACCAGATACGTACTTTAACTCTTTGTTGACGCGTCAACGATATATCCTCGACGGCTGCCATTCCCTTGTCGACGCATCGGCGGCATATCCGCGACAGTATTGCGCTACTTTTACAGAGCAGCCAACGTTGTAAGGGAGGCAACAACCAATAGAAAATGAAACCTCAGTCTGTCTTCTTTCCCATATTACTTCCCTTCTAATATTTTCGTACTTTGAATGGCTTTGCTAGCAACTTAACTGTAGAGGAGAGGTGTGAAATTTCCCTGTGGAATTTTTTATACGTTGTTTGAGTAAATAAAGATAAAACACCATTTTTTCATGAATATGGAACAATCGGTGCTGGATTATTTATCAAGTACTTCTTCTGTGTCCCAGAAACATATAATGTGCACATATGACCTGTGTAAACGCTGCCTATGATTCATGGACGTGTAGGGGCCTTGGATTACCATCAGTAAAAACTGTTTTCGTGGGACCTGTTGCAACCATATTTCATGTGGAATTGAAGGTAAGATGCATGTCTGTTACAAATACACAGCATGCATTTCTGAAAAGTACAGACTTTGAATAATTATTTCCACTTTACTGTTTCCTTCTAATTAGAAAACTTATTTTTTGGCAGTTTTTTACAAATAGCCTAAAAACTTGCATCACAGGGGGAAAATCGGCCTGGAAAATTCACGTCAACAAAGTTAAAGATCCTGTAAGTAACGCCAGTGTCCAGTGATGCATGGAAAAATGAATGCACCTGACTTCATCATCCAAAAAAGTAGGACTGCCAACATGGTGGATAACTCGCAGAAAACAGATTATGTAGCAACATCATTTCTTCATATTGTGGACTGGCCAAATAGCCAGGACATGCATCCAAGAACATGTTACTGGCAATGAGGGGAGTAGAGGCATGAAGACTGTTCCTGACCTTGCCTTTAAAAATGCTTTAGAACCAAATTTCACCATCAGTGTTGAAGTCTGTTGGCGCACCCACAAGCTTTGTCTGGTCAACTAAATAGGTCCTTGAAGTTGAGATTTTTTGTGCATATGATACATATCTTATATTGTCAGAGATGACTTGATTTTAGGGACTATTGGCAAGCCTTAATCATTTATGCATTTGTTTAATAATATTGTTATAACTGATTCTTTGAAAAATGTGTAAACATACATTTCTCAGATGTTTATTGATGGATTTTTGGCTATTTTGGACACGGTCCACTTCAGTGGATAGTTCTAAATGATAAGTTTGGATGAACCTGAATATGATTGAAAAGAATGTTGGAACTCTTCTGTCTCTGTCTGTCTCTCTGTCACTCACACATTCACTCGTTTTCAGTACCACCACTTCAGAGACATTATACTGTTCATTACAATCTTCCAGTGCACCTGTCACTAAGATATGTTCATTTCATCATAATCCTTGCAGCTCATCCTTTTTAAGTCTCTCAGTAAACCTGGCGAACTAATGCTACACATAGAAGAAAACCATCATGGGTGTTGTGGGGAGAAAGTTGACAATTGGTAGCGAGCTAGAAGGTCAGAGGTTGAGATATACTGTGTAATTCCAGCATCTTTTTCACATCAATTCAGGTTTTCCTTGGTCTGCCTCACACCTTAAATTCAGATTGTCTTTTTAATCAGCTGGTGGGGTTGTATTCTGGTGAGATGACCAAACCATTTTTTGTTCATTTGTTATGTACAGACAGATACATAGTAGTATTAATGACTGTGTGACAGGTACACAAAGACACACACGCACGCACGCAAGCAAGCAAGCAAGCAATAGAGCCAGCAGAAAAGCAAAGTCAATCAATGCTGTATAAAGTTATGGATGGTTTTACACCCACATTGTATGGGCAGGACTATTCACTGAAACATCATCATCATCATCATGTGCCCTGCCACATGGCGTTGGTGATCATGGCCCTCCATATGTATTTGTTCATTGTCACCATAAGCACATCTTCCATCCTCTCTGTCCCCAGCCACCCTGCAAGTCCATCCAATATTTTCTCCTTGGGTTTATCAGATGCTCTTTCCCTCCAGCTGTCCTTTTGTTATGACCAGGTGCTCTAATTCCCCTTTCCTCATAAAATGGCCTATAAATGTTGCCTGTCTTTTCCTAATTTTCCTTACAAATGATCTTCTTGTGTCTGCCTCCTTCAAGACTATATCGTTTGTTTTCTTTGCTGACCATGGAACTCTCAACATTCTTCTTAGAAACCACATCTTGGCTGCCTCAATCTTGTTTTGGCTTTGCATGTTGACTGTCCACGCCTCACAACCGTATAACATTATCGGTTCTATATAACAATCAAGAAGTCTCTTCCTGATGTTAATTGATAGGCATTTGTTGGTAAGAATGCTTTTCATCATATTGAATGCTGTTTTGGCTTGGCCGATTTTGCTGGCTATTTCTGAGGTGCATCTGCTGTCTGGTGAGATGACCATTCTCAGATATTTAAACTTATCAACCTGGATCAAAGTTGTGCCGTTTGCTGTTATTTTGCATGAGGGGATTTCATGTTTTTTACGATTACCATGACTTCCATCACTGAAACACCTCTCTAGAAATTTTGGGTGGTTTTATACCCATACAGGCCATAGTGTACAGGCAGGAATATTAGCTGAAGTGCTTATCTAAAAACTATGGGTGTCTATTACACCTATGATGTAAGTTTTCAGGCAGCATACGGGGAAGGTTAAGTCAGTTGTCAGTTATTGAGTATTTAATATCACTTGTGCGTAACTGGAGTGTGGAAGTCCTTTCATGCAGTTCCCTTGGGGTGCTGATATCTGTAGTTGTGTGTCATCAGCAAAAAGATGATGATGAACAGAATCTGTGGTTATATTGTCTTTTCTTAAAGTTGTTTCAGTGCAAAGATAGCATCTGTGCATCCTTTCCTTTGCTCCACCTGTGTCTCATTCAAAAAGGATTCCACCTTATATATTGACATACATTTTGTCATCATGGATCAAGAGTGATATTCTTTTATACATGTTGAAACTTTTTTTAGCTGCCTTTGTTTTTCCAGGTAGGAGCCACTACTGCTTGTTACAAGTCTTTGAGACTTTTCTTTCTGTTTATGCTTTTTGGAATATTGTTGTCAGCATGTAATTCCCACTTTTTTATCTGTTCATGCTTTTTGGAATACTATTGCCAGTTGTGTCAGTCCCATTCTTCACATGATAGGATGTTTTCTACTAGTAATTGCGGTTGCTTTATTTGGGGGCTAATTGAATACATGTTGAACTTTCAGTCTCAAGATCTGTCAGTTCTTATGCATGAGTTGGCTGAAAATGGTGCTGTGCATTTCCCTGACTGGGATGAGGAGTTGGCTGAAGTAGCTATTTTGTATTTGATCTTAATGCATTTGTCACTGAGTGGATTTCAGTTTTTGTCACTAATGACCATAGTTGAATTATTTGTTTCAGCGCTTTAGCTTTCATGGGCTAAAACATTAGTCAAATTTTCTGGATGAGTGGACTCCAGATCTGATGTCTTGAGTTCAGTCCCAGCCCACAACATTAAAATGGCCAGTTCACCATCTGTCTTAATGTTTCCATCATTCTGGTGGTGTCGGCTTAGTGTTTCATTTGTCCCTTCTCCCCTGCCCTCCTGTCAAGAGCTTGTCAGCACATAGGATTTTGCACAGGCTTAGGGTGTCTTCCAGATAATTGCTGGCAGATCTGGGTGGAGTGCACATGGAATTACCTGAGTGCGATGAATCCCTCCTAGACAACATGTTAACAAACTCACTTCTTCTCCACATGGCTTTCAGGATCGTTACCTTAGCTTCACATTAAATTCCTGCTATGGATCTTGCAAGTTTGTACCTGCTAAAATTGAGCTGTCTTTGATTTCACCCACATTTTATACAGGTTCCACTTTCCTCTAATGGTTTCTTTCCCTGTGCCATTTCACTATGCAGACTGTTTAGTCTGTTTTGTTCCATGGATAACTGTCTCAGTGTGTTCTTGAAAAATCTCCATGTTTCATCTGTTGAAAACTCTGTGAAGTTATGTTCATTAGGATGTAATCTGCATGGATTTGTTCGTCCCTGTTCCTTTCTTTCTACTGGCTGAGATGCTCACCACATATATTCCCTGTCTTATCATGAAGCCAAATACTTCAGTCTCTAGTTCCAAATCTATTCCAGTTGCTTGTTCTTTAAAGTTGTCCATTCTGTTTTCAGGTCCATTTTCCGTTTTGATCCGCCCATTTCTTTTCTTGTTGGCCTTTTCCACCTCATTTCTGTCTTGATCCGTTGATTTCTTTTTCCATTTACTTTCTTCGGCAGTTTCATATGAAAATCCACTACCGACTTATTGACAGTGCCTCATTAGCCAGACTGTCCCCATCTCTCATGATGAGGACGAGGAGCTGGACTTAAAGAAAATACTGCTAATAACATCCATCGCAATTATCCATTTCCAATCAATTTTCTGTTGAGTATTTAAATGAAAAGAAGACTTTACCCACTGCCCTAGTTCTTCTTTCACATTGAAGTAAATATATTGCACTCTCTGTCTTTGCCTGGATTCCCGGTCATGTTGGTATTGGAGGCAATGAAGACTGACTGCCCAGCCAAGAATGCCACAAGGGAAAAGATGACTAAATCCTTCATTCCTTACACAGATGTGAAACCCTAACTACAATTATGTGAAAAATATTGGCAGGAGGATTGGAATAAGCAGACAGATAAACTTTTCCAAATCTGCCCCAACTGAAAGAAATTCTCCCATCTGCTTCAGGGACCTGTAGGAAAGAGACCGTGTTATGTAGGTTACACATGGGTCACACAGCCTACACTCATTCGTACCTTTTGAAAAATGAAGAAGCACCATGGTATATAGCATGTGATGAGCCGTTGAGCATCAGACACCTTGAATGCTGGGACTTGTACGATGTGAGACATAAGCACTACACGGCGCACTCCTTAAAGGATCTCTTCCGAGACGTCCCTCCGGATATCATCCACATCCATCCATGCGAAGGAGAACTGAATAAAGCATCGGTATCTCACAATGCTACTAAAAAATTTTAAGGCTTCTTTGAGCAAGTTTTTTTTTTGCTAGTCCTCGTATACTCTGAGAGTGGTAGGACTTAAAAATCTACAGAACAGAACAGTACCTCCGGTTACAATTTTCCAGTTTTTACAAGAGATCAATATATTTCACCTGATATGATTTTACGTATGTTATTCTTTAAACATATTTTAGACATGCAGGACAACGGTGAGCATGGTTTTTAACTATTGTCTGTAATTTTAACCTGAGCGTCACTTTTATCGTGGTGTTAACCCTGATATGGCTGAAGTAGTCGGTTGGGCTATATGAACCTGACCCACTGTTTGCTAGGAGTGTGATATTTCACCTAGTATAAAAACGACAGATTGTAATCAATTAATAATTAAAATCGGGGGGTAGGGTGAGAGTATGCATTAATAATCAGATGTACTTTGCTCAAATTTTGCAGATTTTATAATTGAATATTTTCAACCATAAAGAAGAAATATAGAATGATGTGTGCATACGAGGGTGTGCGCTTGAGAATAAGTAAACAGAGACGGCACTTTAGTCCAGCACAACACTCTTGATAAGATTTTTTTTTTCCTCTTAAGATGTAGCTGCTCAATGTACGAGTAGGCTTACATGTTAACGAGGTTACACAATTATTGAAATAAATCTTGAATAGGCGGCTTAGAAGTTTCTGTGAAAAGATTTGTGAACATTTGTGTTCCATTGACCCACATAAACAATTGTATATATTGTATATATATATATTAAGGACCGTTTACACTTAAAATGACATTTTTTATTGTCTGGGGGGCTTTGTGGTCTAAAGTTGGTGTAATGACCTATCAATAAATTGGTGATATTTTTGTTTGTTTGTTTTTGTTAATTTTGTTTGCTGCGTAATACACAGTGAGAGGCAGGGGCTGCCGTTCACAAGCATAGATCTTTTTCTTCCCATTTATGTACGTCCTCATTTTTTTCTCACACATTATAATTATACCCCTTATATACCCCAAGCCAGTTATACACCAATCAATCAATTAGTCAGTACTGTTGTCTAGAGCTATCGGCATGAGTTTAAAAGTGGTCCAAGTCCCAAACTTGCATGAAACTTCATTTATCTGAAGCTCTTTCCTGCTTCTTCGTGTCGATTGTAGATTTGTCTTCTTTTTGCTTGCCATCATTTTATTCACTTTATAATGTTTCAGAAGGTCTCACAGGTAGAGGCTGGAATTTTATCATTTGTTCAAGAGGGTTTCATGGCACTCAGAGAGTTGCATATGTGCGCCACCCAAATCTGCCTGCAATTATCTGGCAGACTGCTTTGGCCTGTTGAACCCTTTGTGCCTGCAAGGTCTTGAAATATGGAGAAGGACCTTTGAAAAACTTCGCTGACACCACCAAAATGGTAGACTTCAAACTTCTTTTCATGTATCCTGTCATCGTTTGTCTCCCTCGCCTTCCTCCCCACCCCCACCCCCGCCTCTGACGAGGGAGACAATCGATGATGACAAGATACATGAAGAAAACTACTGGGAACAAGATATTATTTGAGTTTCCTCCCTTAGACTACGAGTTTTTCTTCTTCGTGTAGAACCAACGAAAAAAAGATCGGTTGAAATATTAAATGAATTAACATAGATGTGAAACTCGGCATCAGATAGTCTCAAGAGAATATGGAGTTGTAACTTTTTGTAACCTTTTGTGTCCAGTTTCAGTTTAGCCTCTGTGTAGGCCCTCCTCATCATCAGCATCTTTTGCCCTGCCGCGTGGCGTTGGCGATCATAGCCCTCCATATTTATCTATTCCTTGTTGCCGCAAGCATATCTTTCACCCTTTCTGTCATCAGCCACTCAGCAATACCGTCCAATATTTTCTCCCTGGGTCTACCTGGTGCTCTCTTTCCCTCCAGCTTTCCTGTTGTGACCAGGTGCTCTAATTCCCCTTTCCTCATAAATGACAAAAATATTGCTTTTCTTTTCCTTATCTTTCTTATGAATGATTTTCTTGTCTCTGCCTCCATCAAGACTAGATCTGTCTCGTTTGTTTTCTTTGCTGTCCATGGAACTCTGAACATTCTTCTTAGAAACCACATCTTGACTGCCTCAATCTTGTTCTGGCTTTGCATGTTGACTATCCACGCCTCACAACTGTATAATATTATCGGTTCTATTAACATCCAAGAACTCTTTTCCTCATTATAATTGATAGGCAAATTGATAGGCATTTGTTGGTAAGAATGCTTTTTATCTTCTTAAATGCGGTTTTGGCTTGGCTGATTCTGCTGGATATTTCTGATGTGCATCTGCCGTCTTGCGAGATGACCGTTCCCAGATATTTAAACTTATCAACCTGGATCAAAGTTGTGCCGTTTGCTGTTATTATGCATGAGGGGATTTCATGTTTTTTACTGATTACCATGACTTAGTCTTCTTGCTATTTAGCTCCGACCCTTTATTTTTGCTTTCTATTTCTATTATATTCACAATGTTTTGTAGGTCCCTTTCATTTTCTGTGCAGGCCATATAGACCGAAATGCGAATGACCGTTTTCTTTTTTCAATATGGCATACCGATATCTGACGGTCTGGTTGGCATAGAGAAGAGATCCCATCTTCCTGTCTGAAAGCGTGAGTCTACTCAGGTGATACTGTTGCTCAAGAAATACTGCAGGCTTGTGGCCTCAAGTGTCTCCAGCTGTGAATAGGTAGCCTACCTGACCATGCCTAGGGCTGGGGAAAAGAAATACAGTAGGCCTATTGCCTCAAGTGTGTCCAACTGTGAGTAGGTAACTGACCATGCCTAGGGCTGGGGAAAAGAAATACAGTAGGCCTATTGCCTCAAGTGTGTCCAACTGTGAGTAGGTAACTGACCATGCCTAGGGCTGGGGAAATGAAATACAGTAGGCCTATTGCCTCAAGTGTGTCCAACTGTGAGTAGGTAACTGACCATGCCTAGGGCTGGGGAAAAGAAATACAGTAGGCCTATTGCCTCAAGTGTGTCCAACTGTGAGTAGGTAACTGACCATGCCTAGGGCTGGGGAAAGTAAGTCAGCCATGAAAGGAGATAGGCGCTACCGGGTACCCTCATAATGCTGGTCCAGAGCTCACTCCCCAGCGAGTTGGGTTTACGGGACAACTCATATCTGAAAGGGAAGTATTCCTGGCCTGTCTGTATGATGCCTTTTTTTTTCTTTTTCTTTTTTTGTGGTTGTAGTTGTTGTCCCCTGCAAACAAAAAATAAGGGAGAAGATAGGGTAGCCCTGGGCGCTGAGAGTTTAGGAGAAGGAGGTGGCGGTAACAACTACAACTTTACTAGGAAAGCTGCATTACGAGTGTGGAGTCCTGTCTCTTATTTGACCTTTCCTAACCCTAAACCATACTAATTCACAGAGCTCTATTGAACCACTGACATCTTGACTGCGATTGTTAAAGGCCCGGCATCTGATCCGCCAACTCAGGTGAGAAGGGCTAGTTAGCAAATTTTCATCCCCGCGTGTGCGTTGTGCTCGTGTTGCTTGCAGAGTGGGGCACTATAAAGGTACCACACATTCACATATGCACATGGGTAAGCTGTACAGTTGCAGTTTGGTCAAGATGAAACTGACAGTGATATGCCTCCAGCCCTTCTGCAGCCCCAGGAAACATTTATTTTTAGGTCCGTAGTGCCAGGCGGGACGTGCGCGCCAAACACCATAGTTCAAATCTGCCCTGATTTGAAATGTTTCTGTCGATTGGCCATAACATTTTCCATTAATGCCACATTTTAACAACATATTAGGAGGTAATAATAGCTACCACTCTACTAAATATGAAGTTGTGTGGTTGCTTCTGCATCGAACTGCTTGAAAAAACGTTGGAGAGATGTGATACCTGCTGTTACAAGG
The DNA here is from genome assembly GCA_030674185.1 of Monoplex corrugatus. NCBI lineage: Eukaryota > Metazoa > Mollusca > Gastropoda > Littorinimorpha > Ranellidae > Monoplex > Monoplex corrugatus. The sequence continues at coordinate 93,530,215 of CM060313.1, read as the reverse complement.
GTTAGAAGTGAAGCGGACATCTCGGGCACACAGCGCTTTATATAGTCCTGCCGTGGCTTAACGCCCTATCAGTACAGTCAGCCCTATCGGTATGAAAGCAGGTGTTTTCCCTCCCATACGCCCCGACTTACAACTCCCCCCCCCCCCCCCCCCTTCAGGAACACTTAGCACTGGCACTTGGATCTGTTTCTCATCGCTGGCACTGGAGGTCAGCCAGCACACATAGCCATGCAAACATTAATACATACCACTTCATATTTTATGTACACTCCTTCCGTTTTAGAATCATCACAAACTTGTTCATATAGAATGAAATTAAAAAGATATTTTCTTTAGTGCACATAAGATCAAAATAGGACTGTCAACAGAAAGATGAAATGGCTTTGTATAATGTGTTGGGGATGCAAACAAAACAAAGCGAAAACAAAAAACAAACAAAAAAATATTACTGTTCGTTTTAAAAGCAGACGAACCCAAGTAGGTCGGGATAGGGCGGCCAAATTGTAGGCTACCAAGGAATTTTAAATAAGTGCATTTTTAACTTAATTTAATCTTGACCTTTTATTTTAAATAAGTGCATTTCTAACTTAATCGTGACCTTGTCATTTTTATTGTGTACATCATTATAATCTTCCGGAGCAGCATGTTGAAATGTTAAGCTTTAGATTTCATAGATATTGTTGTGTATGCTGTTTTCAACGACATATACCGATAGGGTTGTGTATACTGATAGGGCGTTAAACACACGCTCCTCTATGAGTGGTCGAGGCGAAACGGCCCAACCTGCGACCTCCAAGTGGCCGTCCTGTTGGAGACCTGTCAGCGCTCAACTGTCTGTTGTTTGCAGTGTGTAACGAGTGTAGGACAGAGGGAATAGCCACCTGCACTGTTAGAATATTTTGTTTTTTGTTAGTATTTTCCATTGACCCAGTATTAGCGTGTGTGATATGTGTGGGGGGGGGGGGGGTTGTGTGTGTGTGGGGGGGGGGGTTGTGTGGTGTGTGTGTATATATGTGGTGTGGGGGGGGGGGGGGTTTGGTGTGTGTGTATATGTGTGGTATGTGGTTGTGTGTGTGTGTGTGTTTTGTGTTGTGTTGTGTAAAGTTTCGCTCTCTCTCCCTCACATACATTCATACACCACACACACACATGCGCGCGCGCGCTCTCCCTCACGTAGGCTATATTCATACACCACACACACATACACACACACACGCAGATTCACGATTCACGAATCATTATTTACTTTGATAAAGACCAAAGCCTCTTACCGAAGGGGGAACATGGATGTCACAGCAAAAAGAAATGTTGAGCAAACCACCTCATCCATAAACAAAATACTTTGACAATTACAACAAATCATATCAAAGATACTGACCGCAGCAAGCATCAACATTACACATTTATGGTAGCCTACGTATTCTGATCAGTTCTACGTAGATGTATGTGGCCAGATTACAAACAGTAGACACCATATTCCTCGACATTAGTAAATTCAATCTAACATTGTAAAATTACATGGGGCATTGTAATATTTGGGCTAAAACTGTTTTTCTCTGCAGTAGTTTTACTCTTAAGATCCCTTAATTTAAAGCATGATCACACCACGAGAAATCACTTCCTGTTCTGTTTTACATAAACGACAGAAATTTTCACATGAGAGAGAGTGTGTGTTTGTTGCTGAATTCACACACACGCACACACACACACACACACACACACACACACATACAAATGCACAAACACACCTATGAAACGCATTACGTTTTCTTTTTCTGTTTAAACAGTCCCATGTCACACAACAGGTTCCAGACATTTCCATAACTCAAATTTTGTCTAAAAAAGAAAACAGAAAATTCGTTACATACGATTACTGAGACTGGGTGTTTCTAGGGCACACACATACACACACACACACACACACACACACACACACACACACACACACACACACACACACACACACACACACACACACACAACACACGTATGGGCATACACAGGGAGAATTGCAGGTGTTTTTTTGTTAATGATGTAAAAGTATAGGCCTCATTTAATCATCAGAGTACTTCTATCAGTCATGATAGAAGATTTCTGTTTGTGTTCTATGAGAACAATTCAACGACTTAAAAATCGGCATTTGACACCATGCGCATGAAAGAACAATAATATTTACACTGCCCCTTCAGCCTCTTACATCAGCTTCTGCTGATTCTAAATGGAAGTGTTTTATTCACAAGTAAACAAATACATCAGAATTTCTCAAAACGACCATCCTCACAATTAACGTACCGGTACTCACTTATTTATCTTAACAATGTTGACTCCTTCACCTATCATGGTAGCAGTCTCTCCTCTTCCAACAGTCTCGACAAGGAGGTATCCAACCGCATCAGTAAGGCAAGTGCTTCCTATGGCAGACTCCATAAGCGAGTATGGGACAAAAGGGTTGAAACTGGAGACGAAGTGCGCAGTATGCAGAGCAGTGGTCCTGACCGTATTGCTGTGTGGATGCGAGTCCTGGACTCTCTACCGTAGGCATGTCAAGCTTCTACATAGTTTCACCAGCGCTGCCTCCGACGTATCTCAAACATCAAATGGTACAACAGAGTCTCAAACTTGAATATACTTTTGCAAGCCCACATGCCAAGCATAGATGCACTGCCAACACAGTCTCAGCTAAGATGGTCTGGACATCTCGTGTACAAGTAGGATAACAGGCTTCCAAAGCAGCTCTTCTACGGTGAACTGAAAAAGGGCCATCGACCAAGAGGACGGCCAAAGCTTAGCCACAAAGATACCCTGAAAAAAATCCTTCCAGAAATGTGACATTAATGAAGAACAATGGGATATCATGACCACAAACAGGTCTGAATGGAGGCAAGCTATTAGCAAGGCAACAGAGGCTTATGAAAATGAAAGACATAGCAGCCAAGTTGAAAAGTGGGCAGCAATAAAGGCCAGAACCAACTCTGCAGAGAGTTCCAATGAGTGTCCAGTATGCGGCCGCCTGTGTGCATCAGACTTTGGCCTGAGACCCCACATGAGGGTACACAAATAAAGTGCTAGGTTGGACTTTATCGACCACAATTGTCGACCATATATATATATATAACTTGCACTCCACATGACGTTGTTGTACAGCAGTAAGTAAAACACCGTTGTCAATCAAACAAACACGCTGGTCAGTACTAAGATGTATTAAGCCAGGCTGCTGATAACAAGCAGACTAGTCTCCTCAAAATGGCGGCGCAATGGAGCCAGTCTCACACACAGCGTGCTCTGTCTAAGTTCAAGACATCTGTGGTGTGGAATGGAGGCCCCATGCATTAAGCTTTTCTCGAGCAGACCGGAACTCACGAGTCAGCGTGGAGACGGGAGCTCTGAGTAAACAATTTCAACCAGGTCTCATTTTCAAACAAAACAAAACAACAAAACGAAATAGACTAAAACAAAACAATTAAAACAAGTGTCAGCAAACTTTCCTCAGCCGTTTGTGGATATATTTTCAACAAATTTGATTTACAGATCCCGTTCAGTGAAAAGTCACGAATGGTTAGTATGGTCATGGATAATGCAATATTCTGGCTTCGGCAGTCCAAAATGTAAACATTTTATATTTCTACTTGAAAATAGCTCGTCTTTTGAAGATGGATTTCAACCAAATTTGATAAAAGTGCACATTTTGCTACACAAGGGTCTCAAACTTCAGGTTTCATTAAGGTCAAAGGTCAAAGT
>CM060313.1:93518977-93523977 GCA_030674185.1 Monoplex corrugatus | reverse complement strand
GGCCAAGCCAAAACAACATTCAAGAAAATGAAAAGCTTCTTACCAACAAATGCCTATCAATTAACGTCAGGAATGTTACATAGAACCGACACTATTATACGGTTGTGAGGCGTGGACAGTCAACAGGCAAAGCCAGAACAAGATTGAGGCAGCCGAAATGTGGTTTTTAAGAAGAATGTTGAGAGGTCCATGGAAAGCAAAGAAACAAACGAGACAGTCTTGATGGAGGCAGACAGAAGAAGATCATTGACAAGGAAGATTAGGAAAAGACAGGCAACATCTATAGGCCATTTTATGAGGAAAGGACATTTAGAGCACCTGGTCACAACAGGAAAGCTGGAGGGAAAGAGAGCACCAGGTAGACCCAGGGAGAAAATATTGGACGACTTGCAGGGTGGCTTAGGACAGAGAGGGTGGAAGACGTGCATGCGGCAACAAGGGATAGAGACGTATGAAGGGCCATGATCGCCAACGCCATGTGGCAAGGCACTTGATGATGATGATCACACACATACACACATACACGCACGCACGCACTCACACACACACTCACACACCACATACACACACACACACACAGAGTCACACACGCACACACACAACACACGCACACACACAAAACACACACACACATACCACACACACACACACACACACACACACACACACACACACATACGCATACAACACAACACACACAAACACATACAAACACATACAAACACACACACACACAACACACACACACACATACCACACACATACCACACACACACACACACAAAACACACACACACACACACACACACACACACACACACACACACACACACACACCAATAAACATGGGCACACCAGTGTCGGGCAAATAGCCCAACTCATAGCCAAAGACAGGTTCATCAGCCAGTAGGTCTACTGACATAACCATTGTTAGCTTAACACATGACAAACCCAGGTAGGCCTATATATATATCAGTGTTGACTGAACTGTGTTGTGGCGGTAAGAGCACTCGCTCGGAAAGACTGAGGCTAGGCATGATCGAACGTGGTTGCCAATAAGAATAGTGCTCTGGTTCGTGGCCTGGCCTGGAGCACACCGTATCAGTCAACCCTGTGTATTTTACGGGGAAGGCAAAGCAGTGAGAGAAAGGAGAAGGACGCCATCCTCATAAACAGAGTTGCAGGATGCCCCTCATAAACAGAGTTGCAGGATGTCCCTCATAAACAGAGCTGCAGGATGTCTCTCATAAACAGAGTTGCAGGATGCCCTTCATAAATAGAACTGCAGGATGTCCCTCATAAACAGAGTTGCAGGATGCCCTTCATAAATAGAACTGCAGGATGCCCCTCATAAACAGAGTTGCAGGATGCCCTTCATAAATAGAACTGCAGGATGTCCCTCATGAACAGAGCTGCAGGATGCCCCTCATAAACAGAGCTGCAGGATGCCCCTCATAAACAGAGCTGCAGGATGCCCCTCATAAACAGAGTTGCAGGATGCCCCTCATAAACAGAACTGCAGGATGCCCCTCATAAACAGAGCTGCAGGACGCCCCTCATAAACAGAGTTGCAGGATGCCCCTCATAAACAGAGTTGCAGGACGCCCCTCATAAACAGAGTTGCAGGATGCCCCTCATAAACAGAGTTGCAGGACGCCCCTCATAAACAGAGTTGCAGGATGCCCCTCATAAACAGAGTTGCAGGATGCCCCTCATAAACAGAGTTGCAGGATGCCCCTCATAAATAGAACTGCAGGGTGTCAATCATAAAGTTGCAGGATGCCCCTCATAAACAGAGCTGCAGGATGCCCCTCATAAACAGAGTTGCAGGATGCCCCTCATAAACAGAGCTGCAGGATGCCCCTCATAAACAGAGCTGCAGGATGCCCTTCATAAACACAGTCGCAGGATGCCCTTCATAAGAGAACTGCAGGATGCCCTCATAAACAGAGCTGCAGGATGCCCCTCATAAACATAGTCGCAGGATGCCCTTCATAAAGAGAGCTGCAGGATGCCCCTCATAAAGAGAGCTGCAGGATGCCCCTCATAAACATCAGTCGCAGGATGCCCTTCAATAAAGAGAGCTGCAGGATGCCCCTCATAAACACAGCGCAGGATGCCCTCATAAAGAGAGCTGCAGGATACCCTCATAACACAGTCGCAGGATGCCCTTCATAAAGAGAGCTGCAGGATGCCCCTCATAAACAGAGTGCCAGGATGCCCTTCATAAAAGAGCTGCAGGATGCCCCTCATAAACAGAGCTGAAGGATGCCCTTCATAAGAGAGCTGCAGAATGCCCCTCATAAACAGAGCTGCAGGATGCCCTTCATAAAGAAGCTGCAGGATGCCCTCATAAAACAGTCGCAGGATGCCCTTCATAAAGAGAGCTGCAGGATGCCCTTGATAAAGAGAGCTGCAGGATGCCCTCATAAACACATGCAGGATGCCCTTCATAAAGAGAGCTGCAGGATGCCTCCATCTCATAAGCACAGTCGCAGGATGCCCTTCATAAAGAGAAGCTGCAGGATGCCCCTCATAAACAGTCGCAGGATGCCCATAAAAATACGGCGTTCAGGAATGCAAACATGACTTTTTTTTAGGAGCGGGGAAATTTTCATTTCAAACGTTTTGTTTGATTGTGTGTATTTTATTTCCTACATCAAAAAATGGGACCCCCCCCCCCCCCTGTCTCTCTCCTCTCTGACAGTTAGTTGTGTGTGTGTGTGTGTGTGCGTGTGTGTGTGTGTTGTATTTTACTGTATTGTAGTGTAGTGTAGTGTAGTGTAGTGTAATATGGTACAACGTAGTGTAGAGTAATATGGTACAACGTAGTGTGGTGTAGTGTAATATGGTACAACGTAGTGTAGTGTAGTGTAATATGGTACAACGTAGTGTAGTGTAATATGGTACAACGTAGTGTAGTGTAATATGATACAACGTAGTGTAGTGTAGTGTAATATGGTACAACGTAGTGTAGTGTAATATGGTACAACGTAGTGTAGTGTAGTGTAATATGGTACAACGTAGTGTAGTGTAGTGTAATATGATGCAGTGTAGTGTAGTGTAATATGGTACAACGTAGTGTAGTGTAGTGTAATATGGTACAACGTAGCGTAGTGTAGTGTAGTATAACATGGTACAACGTAGTGTAGTGTAGTGCAATATGGTACAATGTAGTCTAGTATAGTGTAGTGTAGTGTAGTGTAGTGTAGTATGGTACAACGTATAGTGTAGTGCTGTGTATTTTAGAGCAGTGTAGTGTAGTGTAGTTTTTGTTAAAGTTATTATTGTTGTTGTTGTTGTTGTCATTATTCTCATCAGCGATCCTCAAATAAGTTAGTACCGAAACACACCTTTTACTCCAGCTAGACTTACCTGTATGCCAAATATCCCAAGAATGTCAACTGGGGCTTACCTACCTGCCGGATCTTTGTGGATAAAAAGCACAATTACTCACATTCTTTCATCAAAGGAGGTATTCCGCTGTGTGCGTGCGTGTCTGTGTGTTATTGGTTAATCCGTTTAAACACTTAAGGCAGTCTTCCATGGTTCCTTGATAGATAGATTTCAGTTTCTTTCCATGTCTTGATCCAATGTTCGTGCGTGCTATGGACATATTTTTTGTTTGTTTGTTTGTGAATGTTTACATCTGGTGACAGGGATTCAAAAACTGGGATTGAAAAGGCCTGTTGTTTGCTTTGATGGTCGTACGTTGAGTCACGTTGTTTGCTGTCGGTGCTAATTCTCGCAAAACTGTTTTTGCGTTTACCTCTCCGGTCCAACCCCTCTCCCCCTCCCATCCCCCACCTCCATCCCTCCTTGAGAATCTTTTGTTGATAATTTGACCTAAAGGAGGGAATGATGCGTAACCATATATACAACCAACCCAAAGAAGATCATTAATTAAGAAGATTAGGAAAAGACAGGCAACATTTACAGGCCGTTTTATGAGGAAAGGGGAATTAGAACACCTGGTCACAACAGGAAAGCTGGAAGGAAAGAGAGCACCAGGTAGACCCAGGGAAAAAATATTGGATGGACTTGCAGGGTGGCTGAGGACGGAGAGGGTGGAAGATGTGCCTGCGGCAGCAAGAGACAGATATATACGGAGGGCCATGATCGCCAACGCCATGCGGCAGGGCACTTGATGATGATGATGACCCAAATTAATTATTGATAAAAAAAATTTTAAAAAGAGTGATATTTATACGAACAAAGCATTTCATGCTACATCGGCAGTAGGCCTATTGATATTGTTCAATGGATGTATAAGACGATATTATGATCCGAACGTTACCCAGACCAACCGCTCACCTTCTTTTGAGAGAGATTAGGCCTACCGAATTCGTCCTTGTAGTGTGGTTATGCTTGGATTACGAGATTAAAACAATCTCCGCTTCTTATGGGATTGGGCCAAAGCGAGCTATTTGTTTAATCCCACCTGGTCCACGCCAAAGCCTGTATTACAAGACAGCATTTTCTTTGACAGTTGTAGACCGTCATTACATGCAATCATAACTGCATGCTCCATCGTTAAATTTCTCTAGTCCTCGGCGTCGGAGCAGCGATATATTACTCTGGGTACAAACACTTCATAGTGCTAGTTTCTGGGTTCCTGGTTTTTCTCCGTTCCTCAGCTTCTCTGGATTTTGCGTTTGAGTTTGTGAAATCTCCCTTTTTCGCTGAAATTTCTGTTTACAATTCAGACGAGCTTGCTGAATTTAACTCAACGTGGGAGTTCGTTGTCATCAGTTATAATGTTATTGCAGTTTTAAATGGGTTGCGTCTCCTGTGAAAGGTGCAGTTGCTAAAAGAGGTATGAACATCTCTACTTGTATGTCTTTGTCTGTCTGTGTGCCTGTCTTTATCCTGTCTGTCTATCTCCCTCTTTCTTTCTGTTTCTCTGTCGTTCTGTCTCTTTGTCTCTGTCTGTTGTCTGTCTGTCTGTCTGTCTGTCTGTCTGTCCGTCTTTCTGTCCGTCTGTCTATCTGTCTGTCTGT
>CM060313.1:93513977-93516477 GCA_030674185.1 Monoplex corrugatus | reverse complement strand
AGTATTGTTCACATAGAAACAACCTATAACATGTATAAGACCAGTATTGTTCACATAGAAACAACCTATAACATGTATAAGACCAGTATTGTTCACATAGAAACAACCTATAGCATGTATAAGACCAGTATTGTTCACATAGAAACAACCTATAGCATGTATAAGACCAGTATTGTTCACATAGAAACAACCTAAGCATGTATAAGACCAGTATTGTTCACATAGAAACAACCTAAACATGTATAAGACCAGTATTGTTCACATAGAAACAACCTATAGACATGTATAAGACCAGTATTGTTCACATAGAAAGAACCTATAACATGTATAAGACCAGTATTGTTCACATAGAAACAACCTATAACATGTATAAGACCAGTATTGTTCACATAGAAACAACCTATAAGCATGTATAAGACCAGTATTGTTCACATAGAAACAACCTATAACATGTATAAGACCAGTATTGTTCACATAGAAACAACCTAACATGTATAAGACCAGTATTGTTCACATAGAAACAACCTATAACATGTATAAGACCAGTATTGTTCACATAGAAACAACCTATAACATGTATAAGACCAGTATTGTTCACATAGAAACAACCTATAACATGTATAAGACAGTATTGTTCACATAGAAACAACCTATAACATGTATAAGAAGTAGCACATGAAAAACTATACTGTATAACATATGTTCACATAGAAACAACCTACTACATGTATAAGACCAGTATTGTTCACATAGAAACAACCTATAACATGTATAAGACCAGTATTGTTCACATAGAACAACCTATAGAGTCTAACATGTATAAGACCAGTATTGTTCACATAGAAAACAACCTATAACAAGTAGGAGACACAGGAACAACCTATAACATGTAGAAGACAAGTATTGTTCACACAGGAACAACCTATAACTTACAAAACGTATAAGACAATGAAGAAGAAACAGAAAAAAACACGTAAAAAAGAATAAGAACGCGTATTTAATACAAGACCGGACGTAGACAGGCGCAAATTTTCGCCAACTGGCCTTTGTCAAGCGTAAGATCACGAACAAACAAACACCAAACACCAGATACAAAAATTAGGAGAAAAAGACAATGTTCTAATCAATGATGGTACTCCCAGTGCATGTTGATGGTTTGAAATTACAGGTCTTCGACTTTAAAGACAAGGAAAACAACGACGTCGACGGCAGCTACAGCAATAGCAGCAGCAGCAGCAGCAGCAACAACAACAGCTCCAAAGCGGCAACAGCAGAAATTTCAGTGGGACTGTCTGTCACCAAGACTCTCGTTCTGTGGCAGAATCTGGAGAAAAAACAAAACAAAACAAACCAGAAAAAAAAACCTCGCAGGTCTTGATATTTCGGACGGTTGGTCACTACTAAGCTATGCGTGGAACACTTTGAGTTTAATCGTTCGTGCTCTTTGTTTGAAAACAAACGAACAAACAAAGTGAACACAAACGAACAAACAAAGTGAACACAAACGAACAAACAAAGTGAACACAAACGAACAAACACAGTGAACACCACCACGACAAATAACTACAACAACCACAACAATAACAGCAGCGACAAACACGATGGCCTTGATTCGTAATAACAGCCAGCAAGAATTTAAGCCCATTCCGGAAGATGCAATCTGCAGCCTACCCCCATTACCCCGCAATGACAACACCATGGACACTGACCACGACAAACCCCGCAGCGTTCAGAGTTCACCGTCCCGAAACGGGTCTGCCACACCAGAGGCCAACATCCAGGAGCTGCGCAAACTGCTCACCGACCTCCAGGACGGTGGGGGAGAAGGGATGCTGGTGTCTGGGGGAGGGGGAAGCAGACCTTCCAGCCGGTGCAGCGTGAGATCCAGGTTCAGTTCCCGACGAGGCAGCTGGGTGCCCAATGAGGAGGAAGAAGCGGAGGTGGAGGTTGGTATCGTTTCTCAGTGTCTGTCTGCGTGTGCCCTACCCTTTCCTTCCCTCTCTAATGGACCAGAAACTTAACACACTGCAACATGATGTAAGAATCAGTAAACATTGCTACTGTCTCAATCTATAAAATCTATAACATTGTTAAATGACTCATGTTAATACACCGCAACTAAACAGTCTTACGTGTTGTAAGAATCAATATACATTGCTACTGTCTCAATCTATAAAATCCATATCATTGTTAAATGACTCATGTTAATACACTGCAACTAAACAGTTTTACGTGTTGTAAGATTCTACTGTCTCAATCTATAAAATCCATAACATTGTTAAATGACTCATGTATGTGTATTTCTTTTGTTTTCTTTTTTTTAATTTTTTTTTTTACTTTTCCAACATTTTTTTAATTTCTTTAATTTGTGTTTTTTGTTTCATTTTGTATCCCTTGTTTTATGTATGTATGTTTGATTGTATGTGTGTCGATGAATGAGGGACTGAGGAGGGTCTGTGTTTGTATTTTGAGTGTGTGGGAGTGCACGTATTTTTCTGAG
>CM060313.1:93506477-93508977 GCA_030674185.1 Monoplex corrugatus | reverse complement strand
GATTATGATATAAGTTAACTTGTGTTGGACAGCATATGAGCTCACCGTCACGACCTTGAATACCCGAGACAGTATGTACTGCTTACTGTAGAACGATATAAACACCCAGTGGAAACGTCCTTTGTAGAGTAAGATTCTTTCTTAAAACATTTATTTCAACATTTGTGACGGCAGCCTATCTATTGGTTCATTTGTTGACGACGGACGGGGTAGTTACGAGGGTAAACGTCAGACTTCCTATCGGAAGGTCCTGGGTTCGATCCTGCCTGGGTGCCTCCTGCCTGGTGGATAAAGGATGGATACTTTTTTCCCCATTTCCCACGTCAAATCTGCAAGTGCCTAAACCCTCAAATATACACGTTCAAATCCTGTAAGTCATGTCAGTGTCTGATGGCTTGTGGAAACATGAATGCACCCAGCAAGCAAGCCCACCAAAGTCAGAGTATACAGACTGTGCAGCAACATACCATCTGCGCAGTGCAAGCAAAACGACGTGCATACAAGCATCCTAGAAAGACAGAACGCTATAACTTTGCTGAGGAACTACAGAAAATCGTTTTATAGTCTGTCAACTCAATCACAAGTTCAGGAATTTGGCTTGACTACCACATGGACAAAAGACCAAAATAACAGCAGTCAAAATAACAGATTCACAAAAGCATTCTTTCTATGTTAAAAAAACAAGTCGATCCTTTCAATGCAATTGTTTTAATAGGGCAGACAATCGTCTGAAACACACTGTGCAATACAAATGAATGAAAGAAGCAATGAACGCAGAAACGAACGAATGTATGAATGCGAGAGTGAAGAATGAATGAATGCATGAATAAATGAAAGAAACCAAAAAAATTTAAACAAAACAAAAATGAATAGATGAACGAATGAATATAAAGAATGAACAAACAATGCATGAATGAATAACAGAATGAACAAAAGAAGAAAAGATCAGAGAATGGAGGCGAGGAATCCTGTTTGGTCCAGGGTAAGGAATGACTCGTAAAATATTATCTTCCTTGCCTGCTTAGAAGGTGTGATATCGTCTTGATTTGTGATGGTTATACAACTGTCTTACCGTGCACTCTTATTAATTGTTTTAATACATTATTGCTCACCTGGGAATAATCATGTTGAATTTGGACTGCCACAAACATCACTTATTTTTATCTTTCCGTGTGTATCATTATACAAGTGTTTATCGTCCATAACGTTTTCGTCTGCAATGACCTGTCTGTTGCCCTGGGATCTGTAACAGGCACCAACATGCACGCATTGTATCATAATGATAATGATGATTTTCATTTGTTTAATGCAAATGGTCCATGTCCATGTCGAAAGCATGCTCCTTGCATATTAAGTTACATAGTAACAGGTAATTATTACAGTTTATATAATGATAATAATGAGCATAATTTATGAAATACTGAAGTAAACATACTCAGTTGATCAAAAACATCAACAGCTGATAATAACATAAAATGAGAAAATGGTATTTGCACCACCAGCCACATAGCACACATGAGAAATAAATGTCAAACACACACACACAAACACTCACGCACGAACAGACACAAACACACAAACACACACACACACACACACACACAAACACAAACACAAACACAAACACACCCACACACACACACACACACACACACATATATATGTCTCTATATATATACACACACACATATATATATACATATATATATATATATATATATATATATATATATATATATATATATATATATATATATATATATATATATATACATCGATAAGCTGCATCATGACTTTGAAAAGTCATCGTAACCTCTGCTGTTTTGAATATACTCCTGCAAGACAGATGTTTTGAGGATTTTGTTTGTTTGTTTGTTGTTTGTTTTTAATTGTTTGTTTTGTTTTGTTTTTTAAAAGTAAGCAATTATACCGAGCCGTGTTCTATTGTCTTGTATTTTGTTTTAGTGATGTATTGTACGTTGCAATGTACACTGGTGATTGATACCGACAGTGATGCATTCCATTACACACTTTGGGTCACAACGGGTATTTTCCATGTGAAAGTCAGGTTGCTCTTTCTGGGAAGGGAATGTCGCCTAAGCCCGGCGCTACCCATTTTCCCCTCTGTATGCATGTATTTATGTTTATGTACATATTACGACAACATTTTGCCACGGATAATTTTTTTTTGCCTTGGATTCTTTCAACTGCGCCGAGCGCATTTTTTAAAGGATTATCGCACCAAGATGGTTTCCTTTGTGCCCACTGACCCTCACCACCACCCTACCCCCCCCCCCCCCCTCTATTTTCTATGCGACCTCAATGACCAAAAAATCTGGGACAATTTTTACAATGCTACGATGATGATGACGATGAGGATGATAATCATGATGCTTTGAGTTCTGTCCAAGACTGAAACAGCGTAACAGGGCTGCACTCTACGCTCACTATCATATGTCCTGGCGTCAACCAGGCCCGAGAGATACAGAAACCTGCGGTA
>CM060313.1:93498977-93501477 GCA_030674185.1 Monoplex corrugatus | reverse complement strand
ATGTTAAGACGATGGTTAATTTAAAGAAATAAATATAATCCCCATCCACCCCACCCCCACCCCTACTCTCCATCCCAACTATTGATTTATTCTTTCAAGTGACTTATTTACTCTGGGTAACAATTATTAAGGAAGGGAAAAGCGCACACTACCAATAATTCGGCACACTCAACAACAATTTATCTCAGCATTGAATAATGTCGTTCTCCAACCCCCAAGCAGAAAAGCAAAACACGTGCCACCATTTTAATCCCAGTTGTCGCCCTTCCCTCTCATCCGCTGCCCAACAACTGGGGAACAACTGTATCATCTGGCAAACAGCAGCCTCTGCACTGGACGTACTACGTGCCTTCATTATCTACCCATTGTGCTGTTCATTTGTGATTCAGTGCCATTTAATGATCATCCGAGCTGCCAGCACCATGAATGACCTGCGTCTCCAATCACAGAGGCTGCCACGATGTCATCCAGTGTACAATGACGGCTTGCCTTGCCTGACCTCATTACGTGAACCGCTGTGTGGTTATGCGAAAAGCGGACAGCGAATGGAACCATTGAACTAAATGCAGAGTGGATTATCATGTAGCTGCTAATCAAGACACTTTGAGTGTTGACGTCATCGTAGCAGAAAGGGACCAGCTGTGTGAGATGCCCAGCAGATCAGAATCGATAGTCATGGTTACGAAATACTTGTCTGTTATTTACCTATGCTTACAAGGACTCACACCACCGCCACCGCCAACAACAACAACAACAGTTGCTGGATGTTCTGCGAGAAAGTGAAAAACAAGAAATGAAATGGAATTCAAAATGTTTTCTAACGGTACAGATATCAGCACACAGGCCAACTTACATATTAATTTTGCCGTTGCTTTGTCTACTTACACAAAAACAACAAAAAAATACGAAACTGCAAAAGAATTAGAAATGAGACAGACCCTTCTTCACCCATGTAAAATAAAATAAAACATCTGATCTCAAATACATAAAATGACTGCATATATTCAAATGCGTGCGTGCGCGTGAGCGCACGTGTGTGTATCAAAGAAAATAAAACAATAACTCCAACAGCAACAAACACAAATCATTTATAAATAACATATAGTGTACAGATACGTATGTGTGTATGTTGTGTGCGTATATATATTACATATGTACATATATATACACACACACATATATATATATATATATATATATATATGCGTGCGTGTGTGGGTATGGGTGTGTGTATGTTAGTGTGTGTGTGTGTGTGTGTGTGTGAGTGTGTGTGTGTGTGTGTGAGTGTGTGCGTGTGTGTGTGTGTGTGAAACATCAAGAGAAAGACAAACAAACAGACAGACAGACAGAGTGCACAACACGCAAAGAAACTAAAATAAAACCTTTCCATTTGCACTTTCTGGTACGTATATCTGGAATAGATCCAACGACATCGAGTAACGGACATCAATAAACAGCTTTAAACGAAAACTTCACAAACATCAGCTTCAGGTCACGTGAATAATTAGTCTAATTGTATTCCTTTTTTCTTTTTTCTACACAGGTTTCACTGTGCTAAATAACCTTTAGTCAGCCTTATGATTACGCATGGTTCCATTGTTACCACAGTTCTAAGTTATCATCTTTCTGATCAAGAATTCAAATTCTCTCTCTCTCTCTCTCTCTCTCTCTCTCTCTCTCTCTGTGCACTCTCTCTGTTTCTGTGCGCGCTCTCTCTCTCTCTCTCTCTCTGCACCCTCTCTCTCTCTCTCTCTGTGCACTCTCTCTCTCCCTCTGTGCTCTCTCTCTCTCTCTCTCTGCACTCTCTCTCTCTCTCTCTGTGGTCGCTCTCTCTCTCTCTTCTCTCTCTCTCTCTTTCTGCGCTCCCTGTGCGTTCTCTCTCTCTCTCTCTCTCTCTCTCTCTCTCTCTCTCTCTGTGGGCTCTCTCTCTGTGCTCTCTCTCTCTCTTTCTTTCTTTCTGTCTCTCTCTTGAAATGTTGCACATGAACTGAATGTCAAGAGCCAACTGCTAACAGAGATAGACAAAAGAAAGCTGAAATATGTAGGCCATGCGATCAGAAACACCAAAGCAGATTTGATGTCAACGGGTCCTGCAGGTGAAAGTTGAGGCGAGGAGAAGAAAGGGACGACCGCACACCTCCTGTTTCAACAACATCGCTGATGTCTGTGGTTTGGGGATCCAGGAAGTCGCCCACAGATGTCTCAGTCGTGTGACCTGGAGAAGACTTGTGACGTCGAGCGCGGCTTCTGCCGCCGATCCCGGCAAAAGAGAAAGAGTAAAGAGTACTCTCATCTCTCATGCTTTTGTAGGGCACTTGTTCGGTTGACATATGGAATTCGATCTGTCATTAGAATTCATTTTCATAACTTTTTTGACGTTTCATGCGTTATGTATGGTTTATCTGTTTTCATCGTTGCATTAACCCTTTTGACTCCTGTAGATTCAACTCCCACACCCAATCCACCAACTACAAACACTTAACTCTTTGACTCCCTCACC